>CANXYC011630481.1:0-18070 GCA_948193065.1 Aleurites moluccanus
TCTTCAAAATCTTCAATGGATTAATTTGTCACTTTTTCTAGTTTTTTCTTTGAATCTATGGTTATATTTGTGTTTAGGATGATGGAATTAACATATTTCCATCAAAAATTGAAAGAAAACAACAAGAAATGGTGAAGATTATGGTTGGTCGGAACTCACAAATGGAGGACAGAGAAAATGTGTTTGGTGAATGATGAAGATGATGAACAAAATTGAAGGGGTGGGAAAAATCAAGCTTAAAAATCAATGGAATAATCCTATGGTTTAGGTTTATGATAGAAATGGTGAAACCTAACTATCCAACCATCCATTTCTTCATCTTTTCATCCAATGGTTAGATTTAAGTAAGCCTAAAATGTTACCATAGGCTTGCATACACTATATAATTCCATATTGCAAATGAAAAGACCAAAATATCCTTAGTTCAAATGAAGCACCTCAATTAAGCAGCTTACCGGGAATTATTTTCTACCAGGACTAATTCTCCAACAATAATTCAAATAAACTTAATAATATCATTTTGATGTCCTTAAATTCTTTTCTACCTTCAAATATAGTGTTAATTCCATAAAAATTTGAAGGGATGTGAAATGACCATTTTGCCCCCAGTTCACCAAAAACTCAAAATTACCCGATTTTGTCATAACAACCTTTGAACCACTTCTATGCATAAAATCACTTCATATAACATGAATATTTATTAATTTCATGCATAAACACATAACATTTTCAAGTTCAAATGAAAGAAAAATTTTCCCCCTAAGTTCCCCTTTAATGATTTAGGTTAGGTTTAGGCTGAGGTATTACATTCTACCCCCCTACAAATAAATTCGTCCCCGAATTTACATTAAGGCTATAGGATGGAAAAATAACCTGACACATCAAATAAGTGGGAGGTATTTGTGCCTCATTGCATCCTCAGTCTCCCAGGTACATTCCTCTATATTTCTGCTATACCACTGTACTTTAATCATACGAATGTTTTTATTCCAAAGCTGTCTAATCCGATGATCAATAATCTGTACTGGAACTTCCTCATGTGACAATGCTTCATCAATTTCAATTTCGTGGGGTTGCAGCACATGAGATGGATCTGACACATATTTTCGTAACATGGAAACGTGAAACATTGGGTGTACATGTCCCATATTCGGTGGAAGAGCTAGTCTGTAAGAAACATTTCCAACCAGATCCAATATCTCAAAGGGTCCAATATACCTAGGTGACAACTTGCCTTTCTTCCCAAATCTCATCACTCCTTTCATAGAAGAGATATTCAGAAATACCTGGTCACCCACTGTAAACTGTACATCCTTTCTCTTTGGATCTGCATAGCTCTTTTGTCTACTGAAAGCAGTCTTTATTCTCTGCTAAATAATAGGATCTTTCTCCATTGTCTCTCTAATCAGATCTAGTCCCTCTAACTTCTTCTCACCTGGTTCAATCCAACATAAAGGTGATTTGCATTTCCTGCCATAGAGAGCCTCATATAGTGCAATTCCTATTGTTGAATGGTAGTAGTTGTTGTAGGCAGACTCTATCAGTGGTAGGAAGTGATCCCAACTGCCTTTTAAGTCTAGAACACACAATCTTAACATGTCCTCCAATGTCTGAATAGTTCTCTCTGTCTGTCCATCTGTCAGAGGATGGAATGATGTGCTGAAATGCAATGTAGTACCCAATGCCTTTTGGAATTTCTGCCAAAATCTGGAGGTGAACTGAGTACCTCTATCAGATATGATCACTAATGGAACCCCATGCAACTTTACAATCTTATCCATATAGAGTTGCGCATACTGTGCAGCTATGAAAGTTGTCTTTACTTCTAAGAAGTGAGCTGACTTTGTCAATCTGTCCACTATTACCCACACTTAATCATACCCTTTCCGTGTCTTTGGTAAACCCACCACAAAATCCATAGTCACTTGGTCCCATTTCCACTATGGTAGTTGAATTTCTTGAAGTAAACCTGAAGGTTTCTAATGTTCAAATTTTACCTACTGACAAGCTAAACATTTGGAAACAAACTTTGCTACATCACCTTTCATGTTTGGCCACCAATAAAACTCTTTCAAGTCATGGTACATCTTTGTCACTGCTGGATGGAATGTATAAGGAGAGTAGTGAATCTCCTTCATAATCTGCTCTTTGTACCCTTTAAATTAGGAACACATAATCGCCCCTTACATTTCGATATATCTCCCTCAATAGAAAAGTCAGGAGCTTTACCATTCTGAACCAAGTCTCTGATCTTTATACACTGTGCATCCTTATTCTGGGAGTTCTTTATCTCATCTATAAGCAATGACTTCACCTGAAACTGGGCTATCAATACCGTTTCCTACCCCTGTAATTCCAAGTCCAAAGTCAAACCATCAGCCATTAACTCCTGCAATTCCTGTACCAGTGGTCTTTCTGTGGCAGCTACATATGATAAGCTTCCCATTGATTTTCTACTAAGAGCATCTGCTACCACATTTGCTTTCCCAAGGTGATACAGAATCTGACAATCATAGTCTTTAAGTAGGTCGACCCATCTCCTCTGCCTCAAATTCAGTTCTTTTTGATGCAGGATGTACTGTAAGCTTTTATAATCAGTGTAAATCTCACATCTCACCCCATACAGATAATGCCTCCATATCTTTAAAGCAAAGATCACTACTGCCATTTCTAAATCATGGGTGGGATAGTTCACCTCATGTTTCTTCAATTGGCAGGAAGCATAAGCAATTACTTTTCTGTCCTGCACCAATACACAACCTAAGCCAATCATCGAAGCATCACAGTATATAGCAAAACTGCCTGCCTCGGAAGGAAGAGTCAACATTGGTGCAGTGGTCAAATAGGATTTAACAGTCTGAAAACTCTTTTCACATTCATCATTCCATTGAAACTTCACCTATTTTCGAGTCAACTTTGTCATTGGTGCAATAATTCTGGAAAAGTCTTTAACAAACCTACGGTAGTAACCTGCCATACTAAGAAAACTCTGAATCTCTGTAACTGTAGTGGGATGTGGCCAGTTAGCAACTGCTTCTACTTTCTGTGGATCCACCTTTATGCCATCTTTGCTCACAACATGTCCCAAAAATACAACATCAACTGCTTCTAATTTCTGTGAATCCACCTTTATGCCATCTTTGCTCACAACATATCCCAAATATACAACATCTGTTAACCAGAACTCACATTTTGAGAACTATGCATACAGTCAATGATCTCTCAATAACTGTAATGTGATTCTGAGATGCTCCTCATGTTCCTCTTTGGTTCTGGAATACACCAAAATGTCATCAATGAAGACAATAATGAATTTATCCAGGAATGGTTTGAATACTCTATTCATCATATCCATAAAGGCTCCTGGATTATTTGTCAACCTGAATGGTAGCACTAAAAACTCATAGTGCCCATATCGAGTTCTGAAGGCTATCTTTAGAATGTGTTCACCTTTGATCCGCAACTGATGGTACCCTGACCTCAAATCTATCTTTGAGAAGAAACAAGCTCTCTGTAACTGGTCAAATAGGTCATCAATCCTAGGCAAAGGATACTTATTTTTCACTGTCACCTTATTCAATTTCCTGTAATCTATACACATCCTCAGTATCCCATCCTTTTTCTTTACAAACAGCATTGGTGCTCTCAGGGTGAACTACTGGGTTGGATGAAACTCTTGTCATATAGTTCCTGCAACTGCCTTTTCAATTCTTTCAATTCTGGTGATGCCATCCTGTAGGGTGGAATAAATATGGGATCCTTATTAGGGTATACCTCAATCTTAAATTCGATCTCCCTCTCTGGTGGCAGTCCTGGAAGATCATCTGTAAATACATCTATAAATTCCTTTATCACTGGAATTTGCTCTAACTCTTTGGATACCCCTGCAATATCATCCACTGTTGCTAAGTAGGCAATGCATCCCTTTCTCATTAACCTCTCTGCCTGTACTGCATACACTAACCCAGATATGTGACTGTTAACCTCCCCTTGAAAAATGAACTTTTCCTGTCCATTGGGTCGAAATTTTATCCTCTTTAATGCACAATCAATGGTAGCTTTATGCTCAGCCAACCAATCCATACCCAGGATAACATCAAACTCTAATACAGGTAACTCAATCAATTCAGCAGGCAAAGATCTATCATAGACTCTCACATCACAAATATCATACTTATATCTTACTATAACCTTATCCCCCATTGGTGTGGCTATTTCTAAGGGCACATGTAAAGGTTTTCTACCCAACCCCAATTTCAAAGCAAAAATAGGTGATATAAAGGAATGGGTTGCACCCAAATCAAACAACACATGAGCCACTAGATCATGTATAGAAATTATACCTACAACAGTATCATGGGATTTCTGGGCCTGCTACTGAGTCACTGCAAATACTCATCCCTGACCTCTACCAGTTACTGACTGTCCCACTGTCGGGCTCTGTCCAGCTAGTCTGCCTCTACCAGTGCTTCCCCTACCTATCTATACTAATGGATGGGAAGATCCTTCCTCTGAAGGCTGTGCAGCTCTGCCCATAGGGCAATCTCTATAAAAATGTCCAATTTTTCCACATCTATGGCATGCCCCTGATCTGATGCGATATACCCCTGAATGTCCCTTCCCATAAAAAGTACATGTGGGCACTGATGCTGTCATCTGAGCTGGTCTAACAGGACCTTTGAAATAACTAGAAACAGGAGGCCTCACACTCACACCTCTACTAAAATCCTGCCTCAGACTAAGAGGTGGCAATGATTGCACTGGCCTGGGAGAAGGTCTAGATGTAAAAGACTGGGATGTCCCCTCCCTAGGTCTACGGAATTCTCCTCCTCTGCCTCTCTTCTTCTGCTCCCTATTAGACCTCTCTGCTTTGTATTTTGCCTCCATTTGGGTTGCTTTGTCAATAGCCCTACTCAGAGAAGTAAACTCCATAGCCAGTAAAATATTATGCAGGGTTGCATGCAAACCTCTCCTGAATTGCCTGATCAGGTCATCTCCAGTAGGAGCAATCTTTCTAGTATATTTACTCAACCGTCTGAACTCTTTGGCATACTCTAACACAGATAAGTTCCCCTGTCTCAGTTGTTCAAATTTTACAATATTTCTCTCCCGTAAGCCCTCTGTCAGAAATTCATCCATCATTCTTTGTTTAAATTCTGCACATGACATTGGATCATCACTGTGAATGTTAGCATCAATATGCTTTGTGAACCAGGTAGCAGCATCTACCTCAAGTAACAATCCCACCAGCTCTATAATCCTTGCCTCAGAACAAGGCAATGTCCGAACTATCCTGTCAACCCTGTCAATGAAGTCATTAGGGCCTGTACCTATGGTGAAAGTTGGTTTTTGGTTTGTTCAATTTTCCTTAAGAAATTTGGTTGGAAAATGAAGAAATGGATGGAAGAATTGAAGGTGAAGGTTTTGGCCACTTGAAGAAAAGGAAGAAGATGATGGAAAATTGTTCTAAGTGTTAAATTATATACAAAAATCAAATGGCAAATTACATTTTGGTCCTTAAACTTCCATGAGTTACACTTTGACCCCAACTTCTGCTTTAATTTATTCTATCAATTCTGTCAGGATTTGGATTTCAATGTGGGGAATCAATAAGCTTATTTTAATTTATACTTATTTATAAAAATGGTTTCAGAGTCATTCTGTAACTCCGACGGACCAATTTCCACTATTCACCTTAAAATTCCTTTTATTTATGATTTTGCCATTGGTTACTTTTTCAATATTCCTAAATGTTTTTCACTTCATTCTTTTTACCAAAATTACACGTGCATTATGGTGATCTTTTACCCCCTGGTCAGAATCAGAAATTTTTTTGTTGACCAGACAACTAATTTCTCGGCAGTGTTCCCGACACCGCTGATATCCAAAAAAGTAATTAGTTCATTTTCTAACTGTATCTCTAAAATTATTTCCCATCATTTCAAGACTTTTAAACCACATACTGAGAACTACTTCATGCATATAAGTTATGACTTTCTAGGGTATTACAGTTCATGTGTCAATTATTTCGAATAGAGGCTCACAAAAGAATATCTACACAAATCTATATATACTGATCATCAATGAGAGATTGAAGATGACACTTAGTCAACAAAAGAATAATGCCAATCCAAAAAGGAGGAATCTGCTTTTGAAAGAGGGGTACTCTTGTGTATAAGCATAACATTTTTGGTCGAACCCGCCCAACCCAATATAGAAGAACCGAACTTGATAGACACCTCTTTTTTTTTTTTTTTTTTTTTTTTTTTTAGAGATTATCCATGGGGGACCATATGTTTTTGAAAGTTTCACCCATGAAAGACGTCATAAGGATTGGCAAAAAAGGAAAGCTATCTCCTGTAACACCCTCAATTTCATCCATAAGACCTTAAATATGTGTTATTTAAGTATAAATATGTAATACCCTAGAAAGTTATAACTCATATGCATGATTTAGTTCTTAGTATGTGGTTCAAAAGTCTTGAAATGATAAGAAATAATTTTAGAGACAGTTAGAAAGCGAACTAATTACTTTTTCGAAAATCGGTGGTATCAAGAATACTGCCGAGAAATTAGCTGTCCGATCAACAGAAGAATTTTTTAATTTGACCAGGAGGTTAAAGATCACCATAATGCATATGTAATTTTGGTAAAAAGAAAGAAGTGAAAAACATTTAGAAACACTGAAAAAGTAACCAATGGCAAAATTATAAATAAAAGGAACTTTAAGGTAAATAGTGAAAATTGGTCCGTCAGAGTTACAGAATGACTCTGAAACCATTTTTATAAATAAGTATAAATTAAAATAAGCTTATTGATTCCACACTTTGAAATCTAAATCCTGACAGAATTGTTAGAATAAATTATAAAAAAAATTAGGGTCAAAGTGTAACTCATGCAATTTTAAGGACCAAAATATAATTTACCATTATGATTTTTGTATAAAAGCAACACTTAGAATTTTTGTCATCATCTTCTTCCTTTTCTTGTCTTGGCCGAACCATTCATCTATATTTTCCCATCCATTTCTTCATCATTCTTCACCAAAATTCTTAGAAAAATTTAAAGAAAAATTGAGTTTAATCTTTGTTTTATCTTTTCCCTCCATTAATTTACTTGAAAAGCTAAAGGAAAATAAGGAGGAAAGTCCTAAAGAATTCGGATGGAATCTCCATCAAGGTAAGGAAGTTGTTTTGTTCAATTTTATGGTTTAGTTAGATGATGTTAAGGTTGAATTGAATGGGTTTTAGGTTAGATTCCATCAATTGATGTATTTTGATAGAAATGCCTAAATTGCCTAGCTTATTTGAAGTTGTATGCTTTGGCTATGTTGATTAGTGTTAGTCAATGTTAATTGATGTTAGAATATGTCAATTGGAGGATATTAGGTAACTAATTGATGGTTATTTTGGTCTATAACATAAAGATTGCCAAAGTTGCCCTATTTGCCTTCTTTAAAGATTTGTGGTGGAAATCAAGTTTCCAAAGCAATTGTAAGGTTTAGGTGAGTCTTATATGCATCAAATAACATGCCTAATACCTTAGATTGATCATTGGAATTCATATGAAAAATCCTTGTTTTGACCAAATGGTTTGGTACTATTCATGGCCTTCATTTTCTTTGATTTTTCCCTTGAATTCCTTAGCTATTTTCATACCTTTAATGTTGTTTCATATGGTATATTTGCTTCCTATTGTGTTGTTGCCAATGTGGTTTGTTTGTTGGTTGAATGGGCATAGCAAATTTGCACCAAACCCTAACCTATTGGCTTGCCATTTTATGCCCACCAAGTATTTGATAAAATGCCTAGTTATTTTTGCCTTGGCCTATTGCTTTGTATTCCATAGGCCTACCATTTGAATGCCATTGTCGCCAATGACATTGGCATGCCATTTGGCCTACCGATTTCCATTGCCGAACCAACCTTTATTTCATACCTTTGTTATTTACCATACCACTTATCATTGATTGTATATCATATATTGCAATGCCATTAGCTCAATAGCTATTTGATTTGAAAGTATTGAGCTTATTGTTATTGATGATACCATTGTTGTATAATGATGTCTATTGATATGATATTCACTTGTATTGACCTAAATATGGTTTGATAGAGTTGCCGCTCCGACAGGATAGTGGGTACATACTATTGTAATACCCTAGGAAGCTATAACATGTATGCATGAATTTATTCTCAGTATGTGGTCCTTTAGTCTTGAATTAATGGGACATAATTTTAGAGACACAGTTAGAAAGCAAATTTGAAACTTTTCCGGAAACTGGCGGTGTCGAGAACACTGCCGAGAAATTAACAGTCTGGTCAACAGAAGAATTTCTGAAGTTGATCAGGGGGTAAAAGATGACCATAATTTATGTCTAATTTTGGTAAAAAGAAAGAAGTGAAAATCATTTAGGAACACTAAAAAAAGGTAAGTAATGGCATTTTGGTAAATAAAGGAAAATTCAAGGTGAATAGTGAAAAGTGGTCGGTTGGGGTTACAGAATGACTCCAGAACCATTTTTATAAATAAGTATAAATTAAAATAAGCCTATACACTTCCCACATTGATATCTAAATCCTGACAGAATTGTCAGAATAAATTACAGAAGGTTTAAGGACCAAAGTGTAAAGGCTGAAACTTGGAGGGTTTAGTTGTAATTTTACATTTGAGTTTGTCTTATTTACCATCACCATTTTCGGTTTCTTCTTCTCCACTTTCTCTTCTTCCATTGTCGTGCTCCATTTCTTCTTCTCCCATCTTCATCTTTTCATATTTCTTACATATTTCTTTAGGATTTTGATGGAATTATAGCAAATCAAGGTAGCTTAACTCAATTCTACCATTAGATTCAAGTGAGGAGCAAAGGATTGGGAGGACTTTCTTGGTGAAGATTTCGGCCACTTGAAGCAATCTTGGTAAGATGTTGTTTTGTTTTATTTGATTAATGATTTAGTGTTTATTTAGGTTGAATTGAATGGGTAATATGTTTAATTGCTTCAATTGTTGCTAATTTGATGAAATTCCTAATTTGTGTTGATAAATTGAAGTTGTAAAGGATGATATGTTGAATTAGTATTAGGAATTGTTAATTGATGTTAGAAATGGTTAATTGGAGATGAATGAACAACTAATTGATGGTTAATTGGATGTAGAATTGGAGATTGTGGAAGTTGAATTTTCAAAGTAGCCAAATTTGGGGATTTCGGTGGAATTAGTGGCAATTGAGTGTACATTGACTAATTGGATCATTAGGTGAGTTTACATTGCATCAAACAATATGTTTAAATCATTGATTTGATGAATTGAAACCTTTAGTGAAATTCCCTTTTGTGGCCGAACCAAACCTAGCCCTAATTGCCTATTGAATTGCTTGGTTTCCTTTGATTTTTCCTTAGCCATTTGATCCATTTTATTGTTGTTTAAATTGTGTTTATTGATACCTTTGCTTTGTGTGACAATGTACCTTGTTATTGGTTTGAATGGGCAAGTCAATTTTGCACCAAAACCCAACCTATTGGCTTGCCATTGTGTGCCCACCAAGTGTTCGATGAAATGCTTAGTTCATTTTCCATTGGCCAATTGGTTTACATGCCATAGGCCTACTAATTGAATGCTATTGTCGCCAGCGACATTGGCATGCCAATTGACCCACCAATTTCAGCCACCGAACCAACCATTGTTTCATACCTTTACTTGTTGCCATACTTATCATTAATGATTGTACATTTTATATGACTTTGCTATTGAGCATATTGAATATTGAATTGATTGATACCGAGCTGATTATTATTGATTGGCTATTATCTAGATGCCATTGTTGCTTATGGTATCCCTCGTTATTGACCCTGATATGGTTTGGCAGAACTACCGATTCGACAGGGTAGTGGGGAAATACTATCGACCTTGTGCACATTATAGTATTGAACCCTAGCTAGGAGGGGTTATGGTCCTGGCCATAGGGCCTGATCAGCCTTATGCTTATATGATATTGGTCACCTACACGGTCCAGTGATATTGATTGACTGGAGACTGTATGATTTTTTTTCATACAGTCCATCCCATTATCTATCTTTCCATATGTAACCGAGCCTATTGGCTATTTCTTTGGCATTATTGTACCACGATATCCATTTTGTATACTGTATTTCCTTTGATTGATACCATTGCTTATTATTTATTGTGATGTATATAGGTTCACTAAGTATCATCCATACTCACCTTTTTGTTTGTTTACCCCTTTCAGGAGAGGAGTAGGTTGCAGGATCTAGTCTTTTGTCTTCTGTGGATACCTGCTACAGACTATATGTATATTTTCTGGATATTCTGTATTTATTTTTGATGTTCATTATTTAGCTGCTCCATGGTTATGTACGGGTTAGCTAGGAGATGAACATTGTTTATATATGATATTGATGGTATATATATTGATTATATATAATGCATGACATATGATATATACTTGTGACAACCAATTGCAAAATGGTGACAGAATAATTGACAGGTTAACAGAATGAATAACAGGATAACATAATGGATGGTAATTATAATAATTGAATAATTTATTGAGGTTGATAGACTGTGTAATGGTATTGGGTTCTACGGGTGCTGGTCGCCATTGGCATTTCCCTTGCCCTAGAACCGTCGCGGTTTGGGAAACCAGGTCATAACAACTGTCGGCAATGTGCACATTGATATTGATGCCCTAGCTGTGAAGGGTTATTGGTCCCGGCCATAGAACCTGATCAGTCTTATGCTTACTTGATATGTGATCAACTGTGTGATTACACATAGTCTATGTGTTTCAGGGCCCTATATTTGTCTTACCATATGATTCCATGCCTTTGATATGACCATTGATACTCCTGTCAGTTTCTGAGACTGATTTTGTAAACCAACATGATTGATAGTGTACCATTATTCCTTTATCATTATATATCATTATGCCATCCTTTTTTACTTGCGATGCATATAGACTCACTGGGTATCTTATATACTCACCGTTTCTTTGTTTAACCATTTCAGGAGAGGAGTATATTACAGAATCCCATCGTCTGTCATTCAAAGATTTCTGCTACAGTCATTTCATGTATATATTTGAATTCTGTATTATTTTTAGTGTTCATAATCTAGCTGCTCCATGGGGTATATATGGGTTAGCTAGGATATGAACAGTTATATATGTATATGATGATATTATATGATATATGATGACTCTATGGCTTGATATAGTGATTGTTATAGCCAATTGTACTAATGTACAGAAAGAATTACAGAATGGCAGAATGAATAGTAATTAAGTGAAATGAATAATTAATTGATGGTTATAGATTAAGCATGTGATACAGGGTTCTACGGGTGCCAGTCGTCATTGGCATCTCCAGCATCCTATGACCATCGCAATCTGAAAATGGGTTGTGACATAGGTGGTATCAAAGCTCTAGGTTACAGATGAATAGTAACTGAATTACAGAGGAATAGTGACTAAGTACAGAATGGGGTAGAATTAAGTAAACCATGGAGCATAGGATTTCCTTTGTCATCTTTTGATGTTATCGTCTGTTATATGTTAGTATTCTATATTTCTATTATATTCTGAGTATGTTTCCATTTTTCGCGATAGATTACAAAAATGTCTTACGATAGGGACGAAGATACTCAGGAGGCAGAGGTAGCCTCTAATGAGTTATTGGTCAGAGAGTTTTCAGTATTAGATGTTTGTCTAGATCTCGACGGACTACAAAGAATACAGAGAGGGGTGATGACCCCTAGAGGATTGAGATGATGAGGGCGATGATGGAGTTGCGCAGGGAGTTAGCTCATTTGAGGCGGGAACATCAGAATGTACCACAATTGCCAGTTTCAGTAGCAGTGCCCCCACCTGTGGCACCAGAGGCAGTACCAGTTGCACCGACTCCTATGTAGCCAGTAGGGGTTCTTAGGGAGCCTGCTGTACAGGGAGGCCGTAGAGTGATTGAGGAGGGTAGTGTATCCATGTTTAGCTTTTTGAAGCTAAACTTACCAGAGTTCAGGGGCGACAGAGGCAGTGACCCTGTAGATTTCTTGAAAGAGGTAAAGAAGGTAGTTAGGAGACTACCTTATTCTAAGCTTAGAGCGGTTGAGCTGGTTGGACTGTTACTAAAAAGTAAGGCCTAGACTTGGTTTTCGAAGAGGTTGGAGCCCAGGTTATATGGTGAGCATCCACCATCATGGGATGAGTTTCGTCAAGGGCTTATTAATGAGTTTATTACAGAGGGGTTGAAAACCCATAACCTGATTCAGTTTGAGCAGTTGGAGTATGGTAGCAGGTCAGTAGAGGAGTATGCCGAGGAGTTCATCAGGTTAAGTAGGAATGCTACTCATATTGTTCCTACAAAGGCTGATCTGATCAGTAGGTTTAGGAGGGGTTTACATGCTGCACTTCACAACGTATTATTGGCTACAGAGTTTACTTCTCTGATGATAGTTATTGATAAGGTGACACAGATGGAAGAGAAGTATAAGACAGAGAGGGAAAATAGGGATTGGAAGAGGAAAGGAGGTCCAAGATCTCAGGTTAGGAGGGGGAGAGCAGCTCCCAGCCTAGGCTGGCAGAATCAGTGCCTCGGTTTGATCAGTGATCTTTAGCCAGTAGTCAGAGGAGGAGGGTTCAGAGTAGGGGACCACCAGTGGTATGGTCTACACCTGCTTATTCATAGGGTTCCTTTAGACCAGCAGCACAGATGCCTAGTGTGCCTGTTTGTGGGTTCTATGGATGGAGGCACGGAAGGGAGTGTCGGTTATAGTCAGGTGCCTATTTGAAATGCGGACAGTATGGCCATTTCATCAGTCGATGTCCATTATGGGGTGAGCAGTAGCCATCGGCTATGGTTTCTTAGTTGACGATACAGATGAATCAGAATATGGGCAGAGAGGCTCCAGGAAGAGTTAGAGGCAGATGAGGATAGACTCCCAGTGGTAGTCAGGCCCCAGCTAGTAGGGGTCAAGGTAGAGTATTTGAGGTCAATACCCAGGAGGCTCAGAGATCAGACAATGTGGTCACAGGTACTATTCTGATTCAGAATGGGATTGCAGATGCCTTATTTGATTATGGTGCTACTCATTCCTTTATGTCACCATACTTTGCACCTAAATTGAATAAGGAAAGGAAACTGTTAAATGTGCCTTTGGTGATTGCTACTCCTATGGGTGAGAGTGTTGATGTGGATTATTTCTATCCTGACTGTGTAATTGAGATTGATGATAACATATTGCGTGCTGATCTGATTGAGTTGCCTGTATTAGAGTTGGATATTATTTTGTGTATGGATTGGCTTACGAGGCATCAGGCAGTTATCGATTGTTATCAATAGAAGGTCAGGTTCCAGCTTGAGGGGAGCCCAAGTTTGAGTTTCAGGGTGATATATTGGAGTTCAGGGTTAATATGGTTTCTGCTATCCAGGCTAGGAGGATGATTGGGAAAGGTTGTTCAACCTATTTAGCTCATGTGATAGATGTGCAGAAGTCTTCTTTACAGCTTGATCGGATACTGGTAGTTTAGGAGTTTTTGATGTATTTCCTGAGGAGTTTCCAGGATTACCCCTAGATAGGGAGATTGAGTTTGAGATTGAGGTGCATGCAGGCACTGATCTTATATCCATTCCTCCATACATAATGGCTCTAGCTAACCTAAAAGAATTAAAGGTGCAGTTACAGGAGCTATTGGACAGAGGGTTTATCAGATCGAATAGTTCTCTATGGGGTGCACTGGTATTGTTTGTAAAGAAGAAGGCTCTTTGAGGATGTGTATAGATTACAGGCAGCTAACAAAGTCATAGTGAAGAACAAGTATCCATTACCTCGGATAGATGACTTGTTTGATCAGTTGCAGGGTGCCAGCCATTTTTCGAAGATTGATCTAAGGTCTGGGTATCACCAGTTAAAGATTAAGAAGGGTGATATACCTAAAACGGCTTTTAGGACCCGATATGGGCATTATGAGTTCTTGGTGTTGCCATTCGGGTTGACCAATGCACCGGTTGCTTTTATGGATTTGATGAATAGGGTGTTTAGGTCATTTTTGGATAAGTTTGTCATTATATTTATTGATGACATTCTTATCTACTCTAGGAGTGAGGAGGAGCATATGGAGCGTCTGAGGATTGTATTACAGACACTTCTAGAGCATCGGTTGTATACTAAGTTATCTAAATGTAAGTTCTGTCTAACCAAAGTGTGTTTCCTTGGGTATGTAATATGCAAGGATGGTATTAAGGTGGATCCTTAGAAGATTGAAGTAGTGGCAGATTGGCCTCAGCCTACCAGTGTTTCAGAGGTTCGCAGTTTTTTGGGTATGGTAAGGTACTATAGGAGGTTTATAAAGGATTTCTCCAGGATTGCAGCTCCATTGACTAGGTTGATACGGAAGCAGGAGCGTTATCTGTGGACTGATAAGTGTGGGCGCAGTTTTCAAATTTTAAAGTATTGCCTCACTAGTGCTCCAGTGTTAGCATTCCTATCGTCTGTCATTCGAGGATTTCTGCTACAATCATTTCATGTATATATTTGAATTATGTATTATTTTTGGTATTCATAATCTAGCTGCTCCATGGGGTATGTATGGGTTAGCTAGGATATGAATAATTATATATTTATGTGATGATATTATATGATATATGATGAGTATATGGCATAATATAGTGACTGTTACAGCCAATTGCATTAATTTACAGAAAGAATTACAGAATGGCAGAATGAATAGTAATTAAGTGAAATGAATAATTAATTGATGGTCATAGATTATGCACGTGATATTGGATTATACGGGTGCCAGTCGCCATTGGCATCTCCTACGTCCTAGGACCATCATGATCCAAAAACGGGTCATGACAAAATAAAGTTATTTTAGATGTTAGAACAACATACTTGCGCGATTTGACAAATCACTAAAAATCGACCCGGTGAATAAGTAAGCACGTTGATGTTTCGATTAACGAATGGTTCAGAATTTTAAATTTTTAATATCACCATTAGACTCATAAGCTGGAGAAATATAAGAAATAATATTTCATAATTGAAATGGGACAAAAAGATAAATAGTTAAAAGTTTTGGTTAAAGAATGAGAATGCGAGAAGTGTTGAGTTAACTGAAAGTTAATTCATATAAATTCTATCTAATTCTTCATAAAATGGAAAACTCTCCTCCTTCCAGCATTAAAGGCAGCCAAGTCTCCTCCTTCTCCAAAAATCCACTAATTTCATCCAAACTTCAAAGAAAATCGATAGAAAACTCGATTAAACATCCGATTAAGCTAGTTTCCATCGAAAATTCCAAGAAATTCAATCTAGAAATTGACGAAACTCCAAACCTAAATTTCGTCCACTTAAAGAATTCAGGTGAAGATGATGTTTTCTTCATTCTTTTGAGTCATTTAAGCTACATAAGTGATTAGAAACATGATTAGATCGATGGATTTCTATATTGGATAGAAATTGAAGAAAACCTAAAACTAGGTTTATGTTTGAAATGAATTTTCTGTATAGGATTCCATAATTCTAATTAATATTTAAATATGTTAGTTAGAATCCATTTAAAGCTAAATATATGGTAAACTTGATTGTAGAATAGAAGGAAACCGAAGAACACTGCTTTGTCTGTTATAGGCAAATCGGCGTTTTATCGAGTAAACGATTGAAGCGTAGGTTCTGGTGAGTTATATGTATATTATTATGCATGTTTAAACCTTTTTTTGATCAATTTGAATCCATTTAAATTCCTGAAACTTTTCGGCCAAAGTGTTGCATTTGAGTTTCCTTTGAATTTTCCTTGAATTTAGGCTCCAATTGTGTTGTATATTGATGTATATAAACCTTGTTTGATAATGCCTTTATGTTTGTTGCCATTGGGGCTTGAATTATGAACTTTGGATTTTGATCAATATGTCCCAAAACTATATTTATTTAGTCCTAAAGTAGTGCACACCAAGTGCTCGACGAAATTACTTTTGTTATTTTCCTTAAGAAACCAATTGTTACCAAATTTGCTAAAATGGGTGACTTTCTTTGTCACCAGTGTAAATGTGTCTTCATGACATATTTTGAACTTATATCCTAAATGAATTTTGTGGCATTTTTCCTATTCTATAATGTTCCTTTGTTAAGGATAATGATCCTATATGTGTTTACTTTCCTAAACAGCTCAATTGTTCTAGAGTTATAGAAACTGAACCTTGCTGATTTTCTTGGCTATTTGATATCTTATTTGCTATCTTTAACCTATTCTAACATTTATATGATAAAGCTACCTTACTGATGGGGTAGTGAGTAATTACTATCAGCATTGTGCACAATGGAATTCCAGTGATACCCTAGCTAGGAAGGGTTATAGTCTTGGCCATAGGGTCTGATCCACCTTATGCTATTTACATATTATATTAATAATGATATGCGTTTCATGGCCCAATATCTGTTATATATACATGGTTATTATTTCTTCTAGTGCCTATACATCTATATTTGATATCTATAAATATTTCCCTCGATTTGGTCCTCTGGTGTGCTATCCATGAGCCAGTTTCCTACCTAGTTTAATGTGTGATAATATATATATTGACTCACTGAGTATGAAAATACTCACATTTTTAGTGGTTTTATCTTTTTAGGTCAGGAGTAAAGTTGATCCAAGATTTCTTCATTAGTGGGTCCTTGTGTTATAATAATGTAAATATTGAACTTGTATATATTCCTTGTATATATTATAGATGCTCCATGGATATGTAAATTATTAGGATGACTATAATTAGTATGGTCTATAATATTATTAGTTACTAATATATAATGTAAATGAGATGTATTAAGATCATATATGATCACAGATGATGACAGATAAATTGATTATATGGATATATGTTAGTCCCTTTGGCAACCAAGAGGGGGGTGAATTGGTTGACTTTAAAAATAATAACCAATTAAAAATATAATGAAGGAAGAGAAGAAGAAAATCAACACAAAAGTTTATAGTGGTTCGGCCAAAAATGAGCCTACGTCCACTCCTCAAGATCACACTTGAGTATTTCACTACCTTTGATCCTTTTGCAGGTTCAAGATCAAACCTAAGTATTTTGGTTCACACTTTAACCTTATACAATTTGTTTTTCTCAAACTAGGTTCACACACAACCTTAATAAATATAAGTACAAACTAATTTTTGCACAATAAATATGAATGATCTAGAAATAAATGATTATGAACTTGTTTAAAGGTTGTTCTCTATTCATTTAATATAAATCAACTCATATTTATAGTCTTGAGTGAAGAAAGAGTTGTTTAGACTCATTTTCCCGCAATAAATGCTCCTGAAAATTCGCTCCAACGTCTATTTTATAGGTGAGTCGCGCCCGCGACTCGGACCATTGTGCCCGCGACAGACCTTACTCCTTTTTGGCTCCAAGAACATTATATTTGAATTTTTCAAGTCGCCCCCGCTATTGGAACTGTCGCGCCCGCGACTTATTGCGAGATCCAACTTTCAAACTCTATTGAACTTCTTCATACCTGCGACTGAGCTTGAACAATCCTGTGAATTTATCTGGTCGCACACGCAACTGAAACATGTCATGCCCGTGACTGAATAACATTGTTCAAACTTAAGCTACTGGATGTTTTGAAATATCTGAACTTTAATTTCGTGCCTGTGAATCATTCTGTCACTCCCGCGACTTCACTTAGTTGCACCCGCAACTAACTTATGTCACGCCCACTACTGGATGGACGTTGTTCACCTTGAAGCTACTGGATGTCTTGAATTATCTGGACCTTAATTTCGCGCCTGCGACTATAAATTGTCGCACCCGCGACCTGAAGCTTTTCAAGACTGTGACTGGATTTGTCGCACCTGTGACAAAGCTTGTATCTAGAGTCGCACCCGCGACTACAACTGGTTACGCCCGTGACTAAGCAGCATCCTGCAATACTTCAGAGAAATTCTTGGAAATTCTTGCACATAATCAAACAAACTTATTAGTCCAATAATTTGGTGTTTGTAACCATCAAAATAAGTATGAAGAAGACCTTAAGGTCTAACAATCTCCCC
>CANXYC011630652.1:0-10151 GCA_948193065.1 Aleurites moluccanus
CATATTCATAACAACAAAGTTGAATCCATGAACTATCAACTCTACTCCATTCTCTTCAAGAGAAACCTACCCCACCATGGAACAACCTCAAGAAAACTCAGATTTTTAATCCTCAAATAGCTCAACCAAACCATTATCTCAGCCCTTAAAAGAAAAGAGAAGAAAGAAAAAAAAATAAACCTTTGAGAAGAAGCATGGTAGAACCCTAGCTTCCACCACTTAACCCCTTCTCACTTCAAGCTCCCCTCAAGAAAAGAACAAGTCTTTAGCACCAAAAAGGAAGAAGAAATTTCCTCTCACAGCTTCTGGAAGTGGCCTGCCCAAATGGAGTAGGAAGAGGAAGAATGAAAGTGAAAGGGTTTGGGAGGAAGAAGAACATGAAGTGAAAATGTGAGAAGGGAAAATTTTGGATTTTTATTTAATTGATTTTTGTCCCTTTTTCCCCCAAAGTGGCAGGCTCCCACACTCTCTCCAACCTTAGCAAATTTTTTTTTTTTTAAATATACTCTAGTTTGAGTGGGAGGTGACATCATCCTCCACTCAAATTTTGAAATTTCACATTCAAATAATGCCACAAATTCTAACATGCCTTTTTAATTTAGTTCATCAACTATAATATACTAATTCTAACTATTACACATAATTAAATTAAATCGTACCGAGGAGAAAATAAAATTTTGATCGAAAAAGTCAAAGTTACTATTTTGGTCAACTTTTGACCTGAATAGTAACAAATTCACATTTAAATTTCAAAAATTCAATTTTTTTTATCAATTTTAAATAAATTAAATCATAAAAATATCAATTTCATCAATTTCACATATTTCACGTATCACAAGAGCGTGAAATGACCAAATTACCCCTAAACCAAGAATTTCTCAATTCAGGGTTTCAATCCCAAACTAATAACATATTGAGTCATGTAAGCATAATATCATGAAGTTATCAACATATGGACATCAAAATCATATTTATAAATTCAAATAACATGTTATCACGCAAAAGCATAAAAGCACCCCTAACCCGGGTAAAGGCCTAAGATCTACTGCTAAGATTTCAACTGAGGTGTTACAGTTTCGCTCTCTATTATCTAGTACTGTTTGGTGTCCGGTTTTAGTTTCTTTGATATTGTTTGTTGTCCTTTTTTTTTCTTATTTGTATTCATTTTTTTTCTTATTTTATTTTCATCTATATTATTTTTGGTAGGGAAAATGGGTTTGACTGAGAAGGTGACTACAATACTTTAGGTATTTTTTTAATTCTTGATTATTAATTTTTCTTATTAATCTTAATTTCTCATCCAGGTCAGTAATTCAAATTTCAAAATTTCATTTTTTTTGTTATTATTTTGGTTTAGATTTGGGCCGAAACCCACCACTATGACTTCCCTCTGCTTTGTAATAACCATCGTCTTTCCCTCTTAAGCAGAAAACATTGGTTGGTAACATGTCAGATCTAGTAGGAATGGTTCCTCTTGCTAGCTAACACCTATATCCAACTTAGCTCAAGTCCCAGGTGTGATATGAGAGCGAAAGGTCACACCAGTCTAATAGTACTCCTCAATAGGTAGAGGTTATATTGTGATTCCTCTGTTGGAAAAAAAAACCTTTCTTTTCTTATGATTATTATTATTATTAATCTATATATACTTCTTTTTTCTTTCTGCTTGTGTTTTGGCTATGGGTTCAAAAGGTTGATTGAGTCGTGCAGCTTTTCCTTCTGGGGTTTATATAGCTGTCACTTCATATTTATTTTAACTGACTTTATTTGCACATCTTATCTTAGATGATAAAATAGAAATGCCTTTTAGGGAGTCTCAGTTAGCACAAAGAAGATGCGCCACTTCTCTAGAAGCTGGTTTTGCTCCTCCTAAAGGTATGTAATTTCATTTCATATTATACTGATTTACATTGTATTATGAATTTCACAAATAATATATTATTCATGGATGAAATAACTTTATTTCATATTGGTTTCTTTTGTTCGGTTTTATGTCAGTTTTAATTTTTTTAAACTTTTTATCTGTCATATATATTTTTGTTTGTTATTTTTTAATAACTGCTGATATTGAATTTTATTTTATTTTTTAAAATTTTCTTTGTAGATCTCTTATTGCATGTAGATCGTCTGAACTCCTCCATGGTTCTATGAAAAAGGAGTCATTTAGTAATGTTATTTTTTGCAGTTTATTTAGCTGTATGTATTTGTGTTCATGCCCTTTTTGCCAGTTCAAAAATTTTAACCAAACGGTGACCATTTGATTTTTTTCTTTGTGGTTTTCTTTTCCAAACTACATATCCTTGGAAAACACAAAATTCAAAGTTTTTTACTTTAATGCTCTTGATAATTTTTAAATTTGTTACTAATCCAGGTTTTATCAAATTTCACTTTAAAGGTCAGTTCTCTCTTCTTAATGGGATTGATCTGATAAAATATTGAATTTTGTAGCTAATTTTTATATTATAAAACTATTATCTATATTTGATTCAATAAATTTAAAATTTTTAAGCTTTCATTATAAAATTCTTGATGTTTTGATTATGCACCTTTCCATAATAGGCTTTGAGTGTCAATTGGGAATTTGTTTTATGGAAAACACCGATACTCAGAAGAACACACATGCAGCTTTGATTTTAAGGCTTTTGGATGTGACCTTTTACTTGAGCGTCTAATTTGATGATTTATGTATAATAAGGATATTTGAGATCTTTGATAGGTTTACTGATTTCTTTTATTAGATTTATCTTCAATAATGGCTGAAGGAGAGGTGAATTTGCAACAACAGATGGTAAGTTCTCTCTGAACAATTTATTTTTCTTCAATTATTATATTTTGTTTTCTTGATGATTGATAAATTAATCGCAGATCACAAAATTATAGTTAGCTCTTTCTATGTGTGACAATGGGTTGGAAGTTGGAGAGGACAAAAAAGAGTACTGAAGAGGCCTTGGAACAAGTTATGTTATAATAAGATTTATAAACTCTTATTATCATTCTTGTTGTCTCAAATATTTTATTGTGGTTTCTAAAAATGAAAACAACATGTTGTTTCACCAGCATTTATAGTTATAATACAGTTGATACATCATATCTATTATAAAAATAACACTGAACAAGAAGAAGTTACAATAAGAAAGGTGTAAGAATTTCTAATACCTGAAATATAAATGTGGTTTTTATGTGTAATTAATTGAATGAAGTCATGGCAGATGTAGAAATTTGAGTTAATATGTTTATTAGATATGCACAGAAGATTTATGTATTGTTCATGCTTTTTACACGCAATGACAAATGTTACACACCTAGCATTTAGAGACTCAAAAAGTAGCTCCAGGTCTATGTTTAGTTGATAAGCGGGTTGCGTAGATCTCATCCTTGCATGTGCTCGATAGCAATGCAATAAGTTCTTTCACTCAAATACAAGTTTTTTTATTCTCTTCGCAATCTCATATTTTAGGTGCTAATTGATGGAGGGAAAAATCACATAATCGGTTCGTTTGATAAGATTATGATAAAAGATAATCATATATCAATAGCAGGGGTATCATAAATGCCATAAGATCTATTGATCAATATTTAGAGCAAAGGAACCTTCACATAGAGATTGAGGTAATATTTCAAAATCTCAGTAATTTTATGTGAATGATTGGGGTAGCTAGGTTGATTGGGTGGGTGGAAGTTAATCTATAAAACCTTAAACAAATTCATGTCCATCTTATTTCTCAATTTAAATCCCTGTTATTTTTTAAAATATTATGTTTTATACCTATTCGCAACTTATTTACCTTATAATTTAATATCTAGAATGTCGTAAATCTATCATCTATTTATGGACGTTCATGAATTTAAGCATATATTTGCTACTTTTCTTTCTTTATTTAAATATGAAAATTTTGATTGAAAATATGTTACATGTATCAATTGGGTATAGTACATAGGATCTTACTGTTTTCAATTGTTATTGGATTTTTATTTATTTACTTATTTATTAATTTAATTGATGATAATTGAGAAGAATAATATGGGATGTTTGAGAGACTGATTGTCAACTTGAAATTTTCTTACTAAATTATAATTTGTATTAAAAAAGATGCAACAATTAATTGATACATCTTATGTTCTATTATGTTCATATGCATGTATTTGTACACCTTTTCTTGATATGTTTAATGCATCACTTTCAGATATAAATATTTGACTATATTTCATTAATATTTTTTATTCATTGTTGCAATGTTCTGCTTTTGAGTGGGAGAGACTAGGCTTTGAATTTTTATTTACTGAAGCAATTAGAAATCAAAATTTAGATTAAAATTTTGGTGCCTAACAATTTTTGGAAAATTTTTGGGATTTTGATAATTAGCCCGGTCAAAAATTGGTTAAAATTGAACAAATTTGGTTGGAAATTGAAAATAGATAATTTAGAAAATTTAAAGATTGAAGATTATAGATTGAAGATATTTCTTTTGTTATGCATAGAAGAGTTTAGCTAGAAATAGGATGGATTATTTAATGGTGGAGACCTACCCTTTGAGTGTTTTCTTAAGTGACTAGATGCCAATAATGGTATTTTTTTATTTGATTCTCCTAGAGAAGGAAATATGCATTTTGTCACAAATGATATTTAATTGCCATAAATGACAAATATGATTGAGTTGTTCATCCGTGTAGTTTTGTGTCGTTTTGTGTCCTAGATATTATATGTTTTGTTCATATCAACTTTAACTTTTCAGATATTAGCTGTAATACTCTCTATCTATATTGCTTGTGTTTTGTACTTTAATTGATTGTCATTGAATTGAGTTATAATAAATTTAGATTTTTTTATTCTGTTTTGTTAGTTCAGTATGATAGAATGTGATTTGTTGAGTATAGATAGCTCTTAGAGAGAGTCTTTCATATGTTAAATTGTGTTGGATAAGTTTTAGTTAAGTTAGGTTAGAGAAATGTTGAGATATACCTTATAGGTTTTTTCACGGGCGTGAAGCATATCTTCAAGGGTTTGAAGCATATATTCACGGGTGTGAGTTAGTCTTCACGAGCATAAACCATATGTTCACGGACTTGCAAAAAGTTCCTGTCTGAATTTTAGATTTTCATTAGACTACTTTCACGAGCGTGATGTTCATCTTCACGGGCGTGAAGCGTCGGTTTCTATATATATTCATTCATTTGTCACTTGTCCGAAAATTTCTCTCTTTCTCTCTCTTCTTAATTTCTCAACCACCAAACCCTAAATTCATCCCATATGTGATTCTAAGATATTAATACCTATATTAATGCTCTATTTTAGAAGGAAAACACTTTGAGAAAGCTATTAAATCATTTCAAGTCAAGATTTCTTCAAAATCTCCATTTCAGTAGAAATAGGTATTTTCTTCATATTTCAATTTCTGTTATGATTTGAGGTTATAAGTTATTAGATTAGTTGTATATAAGTTATGAGGAGTATATTAAATGTATTAATGGCTATAGATTTTGGTTATTGGAAGAATTAGGGCAAATAGTTAATAGTAATGTGAATAGTGTCAATTCTTCTATTCTTCCATAAAATTCTCAAGTAATGGTTAAATTGAGTTTAAGAACTATCCAAATAAGCTTTAGAGAATCTTTAATTGCAAGAATTTATTATAAATAATATTAAATAAGGAAAATCCTAAATTTGTGAATTTATTGAAATGTGTTAGGCTTGGAGCTTTAAGTGCAATCAAGTTGATTTAGAGCTTGATAAAAGATTTTGAGCTTTGGCTTGTTTGTTGCTTTATGGAGGTGAGTTATGCATATGTGTTTTATATATATTTGCATATACATAAGTATGATTCTTTCGTTAATATTCATTCCGAACATATATATGAAATTGTTAAGTTGGTAATTCTTGAACCAATAATATTTGTTATAAAATATCTTTATTTCTATTGCTATGCTTTAGAGTTGGTATTGTTACCCGTTTCTTTGGAACTAACTCTCTATTATAGTATAAACCTGTTATTTTGGAAATGTGCTTGATTATAAGAATCCCTGTTATGACTATTGTATATTGAACCTAGTATGTGTATAGTCAGAGCGCCTTCCCTATAAGGAAAAAATCATAGGACTGTGTGCACCAGTGACTTGACTAATAGAGTTAAAGTATCAGGGTTCTTCATAGAGGGGACAAAGTTTCTTTGGTCGTATGTTAGCACAAACACATGTATTCTATAAGGTGATTGTAGTACTCCTATTCTGTTATAGATATCATTAAACTTTTGTTCTGTTTATGTTGTTCTGACATTTACATTACTTACCCTATATATATATATTTGTGATGTGCCATTCCTTGTAGGCACTTCTGACTTTTGAACTCTTAACTTTGTATTCTGATATTTGATTTTTGATTCTGTTTCTGAATATTTGTATATATTCTGACCTTTGTATTTTGAAATTCATTTATGATATATGTGTATAAAAGCAAAATTCAAACCTTTGATCTGATTCTGAATAAAATGTATGACATATGCATAATTCATTGAGTTGAAGGTTCACCCTACTTCTATTGTGAGAAGTATTAGAGAAGTTGGTCTAGAGACCGACGATAGAACTTCTTGATTTCTTTCTCTAAGAAGCGATTTGAAAAGTATATACTATGTTTATTTTGAGTACATTTTTGTTAATGTTGAGATGTAATTCTTTTAGAGCTCCATAATATTTTAATAGATGTAATATTCTTTTGAGTTATCATTTATTCATCTTAGATAGATGACCTTATTTGCTTTTGATCTATGGTAAACAAGTTGATTATATTTTGGGGTGATATATTCCAGGTTGATGATGATGTTTTTGATTCGGATTTATGGATGGATATAAATATTGTTTGCCATAAGTTAGGTTGGTGTGTTCTACAGATTTTTGATGGCCTTAAGCCTACCCATGCCCTAGGATCGCCGTATTCCAGTTTTAGGATGTGATAAAGGTGGTATCAGAGCTTAGGTTAAAGTTGTAGTTGATCTGTGACAATGAGTGTCTGATTAGGGAAATTATGGAGCATAGGAATTATGTCTTGTCAATGTAAATGTTTCGTTATCATTTGCTGTGAATTTGTATTTCTGTCTAATTTAAATTTGAATTGTTTGTTTTGTTATCAGTTTTGATATGCCTCCTAGACGTGGTCATGGTAGAGGTAGAGGACGTGGTTGTCCTAGAAGAGATATTTCCTCTGAGGCTGGTTCTGTTGGTCAAATTGGGGAATAATGAGGTTCCTCCAGCACCTCTTTTGGATTTGGCTTAGAGATTTGAGCGATTGGAGTGTAATTATGAGATTATAACTGAGTATATTGCCCAATAGAGGCAATAGGCTCCTTCGATACAGGTGGCTCCAGCTCCACCACCACCTGCAGTTCCGATTGCTCCTCTGGTTGTTACTCATCAGCCACCGTTGGTTTCAGAGGTGGTGGAAGTATCTTTTGAAAAAATTTTAAAGCTCAAGCCAACTGAGTATAGGGGTAAGGTAGACCCTACTGAATTTTTAGAGGAAGTGAAAGACAAGGCACAAATTTTGAGAGTTCTTGATAGGAGAGTTATGGAGTTTGGTGATGGTGGAATAACTTGGGCTCATTTCAGGGAGTTAGTGATGAAGGAATTTCTTCCAAAATCAGTTAGAGAGGCGAGAGACTAAGACTTTTAGAGGCTTGTATAGATTTTTGACATGTGTATATCTAAGTATGATAGGAGATTTAGCAATTTGAGCAAGTTTGCTCATGCTTTAATGCATGATGAGGCGACATGTATTCATCTATTCAAGAGGGGATTGTTGACCTCGATATTTACGATTATGTCAGTACAAAAGTTTGATTCCTTTTCCACGCTGGTGGATAAGGTAAGGGTTATCGAGAACCAAGAGATGGAAGTAAGGTCTGCTAGGGAGTAAAGGAAGAAGAGAAAGATTAGAGGTTCATCCAAGTCAGGTAGGGATAAGAGTGGAGTGAAGAATATGGGCATTTCTCTTCAGACTGCACCTGTTGGTTATGGAGGTCAGTCAGATCGATCTCAGTAGAGACAAAGTACTTCAAGGCATACTACATAGATGAGTTATTGATCTGGTAGTTTAACATCTCCTAGAAGTTTAGCTCCTCTTTTTCCCATATGTCCCACCTCTGCCCATATAGGAAGACTAGTGTGTATTTTAGATGTGGTTAGCTGGGCAACTTTATTAAGGATTGCCCCCAGGCATTACATTCCAATCGAACTAAGGCTTCCCAGTCTATAGTTCAGATGTATATGGGAGCATGTGGTACCCAATATGATAGATGGCGTGTAGTTAGAGGCCAAGATATGGGTAGAGGTTCTGGTCAGACAGTAGGGAAGACATCAAGGCAGGCACCGATTGGCAAAGGCAGGGGGAGAGTTTTTGCATTGAACCAGCATGAGGCTCAGGACTCAAACACAGTTGTGACAGGTATTATCCCTATTCAAGCTTTGAATGCACGAGTTCTATTTGATTTTGGTGCCACACATTCCTTTGTTTCTTTATGTTTTGCAAAGAAATTATCTGTGGCATGTAAACTTCTGGATTTTGCATTGGTTATGTCTATTTCTTTAGAGGAGGAGATAAAGGTGAATGAGGTTTATCCTTTTTGTTTAGTGAGCCTTAATGGCAAGAGTTTAGAGGTAGATTTGGTTTAGCTGCCAGTGTTGGAGTTTGATGTGATCTTGGCCATAAATTGGTTGTCTAACCATAAATTGGTTGTCTAAGTATTTTGCTATCATTAATTGTAATAAGAAGAAGATTGTATTCAAGCCATCTTTGGGTGAAGAGTTTGAGTTCCAAGGGGAAAGGAGTGAGGCTCCTTACAATTTGATATCCGCCATTGGGGCGAGGAGATTGTTAAAGAAAGGATGTCAAGGGTATTTGGCATATGCCCGAGATATGGAAAAGGAAGTGAAGAGCATTGATCAGATTTTTATTGTGCATGAGTTTATGGATGTATTTCTAGAATAATTGTTTGGTTTACCATCAGATAGAGAGATTGAGTTCAACACTGAAGTACTCCCAAGTACTAATCCGGTATCGATACCTCTTTATCGTATGACCCCTATTGAATTAAAGGAATTGAAGTTACAACTGTAAGACTTATTGGATAAAGGGTTTATAAGGCCTAGTAGTTCGCCTTGAAGTGTTCTGGTGTTGTTTGTTAAGAAGAAAGACAGATCTATGAGATTATGTATCGATTACCGGTAACTCAATAAAGTCACTATTCGAAATAAGTATTCGCTTCCTTGAATTGATGACTTGTTTGACCAGTTATAGGGAGCGAGTCATTTCTCTAAGATTGACTTGAGACCAGGTCATTATCAGTTAATGATCAAAAGGTAGGATGTGCTTAAGACTGCTTTAGAACTAGGTATGTTCATTATAAGTTTCTGGATCTACCATTTGGGTTAATGAATGCACCGGCTGCTTTTATGAATTTGATGAACAAGGTCTTGAAATCATTCTTGGATAGATTTGTGATTGTATTTATTGATGACATATTGGTGTATTCCAAAAGTAAGGAAGAGTATGAAGAGCATTTGCGTATGGTTTTACACACTTTAAGAGAACATTAGCCTTATGCTAAGTTTTCTAAGTGTGAATTCTAACTTAATAAAGTTGACTTTTTGGGTCATGTGATTAACAAAGAAGGGATTTATGTAGATCCAAAGAAAGTTGATGCGGTTTTGGATTGCCTAGACCCACCAATGTGACAGAAGTTAGGAGTTTCATACGTCTAACAGGCTATTATCAGAGATTTGTTTAGGATTTCTCTATGATAGCTACTCCTTTGAGTAAGCTCACTCATAAGCATATGAAGTTTCAGTGGTCCGATGACTGTGAGGACAATTTTCACAAGTTAAAGACTTGTTTGACTATTGCTCTGATTCTGGCACTACCTTCTAGTGAGGGTGGTTTTGTGGTTTATTGTAATGCTTCGAGAGTGGGACTCGGTTGTGTTTTAATGCAGAATGGTAAGGTAATAACTTATTGTAATAACCCAAACGATTATAGTGGAAAACCCAAATCGGGTAGGAATTTTTTTTAAATTCTCCGGGGAGCAATAACCGAAAATTTATCAAGGACAATGGAAAATAGACATTAGAGTGAATTATAGAATTTACATGAGAATTAAATCGAATAG
>CANXYC011630810.1:0-13506 GCA_948193065.1 Aleurites moluccanus
CAAAATTTCAAGTTTCTTCCAATTTCTTCCTAACAGCCTTTGATGTACTTTAACATGTGTAAAACCATCTAAAACATGCATATTCATTCAATTTAAGCCATAACATGCATCATACATAACATACAAACATATAAGAAAACCTCCTTTGGCTTGCCTCTAAAGGTTGTGTTCTAAGCCTTTCAACTGAGGTGTTACACACAAACTGGAGGATTATGATTCCTGGTTCATCAGGGAAATTTGACCTATTGAGAAGATTAGGTGAGTAGCCTTGATTTCAGAGTTGGAAGCAGACACAAGGACTGGAGATACTAAGACAGATGCGGTGATGAGACTAGAAGACACTGAGGTGATGCAGGGTGAGCTGGAAGAAAAGGTTGAACCAGATTCACATGTGATTGAAAATAGTGATTCTGATGACTCAGAGGATATGCATCCTAGGAGAAAATGGGCTTAGACTCTGCACTCCATCTTTTTGTGGATCTTATTTTAGACTTTTGTTTTTGTTTTTTTTTTTTTTTGAAAATATGTTCTCTTTTCAATGAAGTATAATGGAATTTTGCTATTTTGACTCTAACAAAATGAGACAAGATAGAATTTAATGAAACTGGAGATAGAAAGAATAGACTATGACTCATGAAACCCAATTCAAAATAAGGCTCTTTTCTTTGCCTTTTCTCTTCTTTCTTCTTTTTTTTTATTATTATTATCTTCTTTTTTATTCGTTCTTTTCTCTTCTTTTTTTTATTTGTTTTTTTTATATGGCTCTAATTTTTGCCTTAACCGCCCTTCCGGGTTTTCAACTCGTCGAGCCACTCTAATTTATGCCTAAGCCACCTTATTCAGGTTTTCAACATAACGAGCACAAATCAATTAATCTGGGCACAAAATGATAATTTTATTATGCATTGGACCGTACCCAAAATGAGCTGCCTACGTATCTCCATTTATATTTTTTTTTACACAACAAATTTTCTTTTGGGAGAATCAGGTCCTCGTAGTTCCGATCATACAATGCAACATGAAATGGAAATTAAACAAAGTATCTTTTCAGTTGATCAAGATTGCAAGGATTAGAAAATTCACTCCCATCCAAATCCATGAGTATGACACCTCCGTCAGACAGTTTGGTCTGAACTTCCCTCTTAGATCATGTACAGGAGCTCTAATTCCCTTCAGCACTAAGTTGCCTTATTCTAATCCCCTATTAGATACCCTTTTATTGAAATAACGGGAAAGTCTTTGCTGATATCCTTAGATTCGATAGATCACATCCATCCTTTTTTCATCAATGGCGTTCAACTGGTCATGGTATCCTTTGATCCATTATACTTCACTCAACTGGTTTTCCTGTATAACCCTCGCGGAGCAAATTTGCACTTCAACTGGAAGCACCACTTCCATCCTGTATACCAGGGAATATGGAATTGCCCCTATTGGCGTACGTATGGAAGTTTTGTATCCCCATAATGCAAATGGGAGGCATTCATGCCAGCTTCTATGATTAGTGATCATCTTTTGCAGAATTGACTTAATGGTTTTATTCACTGCCTCGACTGCCCCATTAGTTTGAGGGTGATAGGGTGAAGACCGATGATGCTGAAACTTTTCCCTCTTGAGCAGACTTACTACTTCCTTTTAGAAATGGGAGCCATTATCTATGACTATCTCAAAAGGCAATCCAAGCCGACAAATGATATTAGTTTGGATAAAGTGTGCTTCCTTCTTAGAATTCAACACGTGGTAAGAGGCGACTTCTACCCATTTCATGAAGAAATCTATTGCCACTAGAATATACTCATTCCATTTAAAGATTTAGGACGGATGCATCCTATGACATCAATACCCCATGTAGCAAAGGGCCAGGGAGTTGCAGTCGAATGCAACGGGACAGAAGGTCGTTTTTGAAGCTTAAAAAATATCTGGCATTTGTGACATCTTTGTACAAAACTAGCACAATCTCCGTTCATTGTGAGCCAAAAATACCCTAGATTTGTGATTTTTCTGGCTAACATAAAACCATTCATGCACAGGCCTTTGTCTCCGCTATGTACCCATTCCATGACTTGCTGAGCTTCCTCTTCCATCACACATCTTAGGTGGATGTTATCCCATGCTCTCTTATATAACACGTCACCATTTGGTATGAAATTACTAGCCAATTGCCTTAGGGTCCTCCGATCTGATTTGGAGGCCCTTTTCGGATACTGGTCATTCTTCATAAGGTTGAATATGTCCCAATACCATGGCTTGCTATCGGCTAACTGAACTTGCATGCATGCTGTGTCATAACCTGGTTGCCTTCGCACTTCAATAACCACAAGTCGTACAATTTCATTTCCTACCATGTTAATCATAGAGGCCAGAGTTGTCAGAGCATCGGCGAACTAATTTTTGGCTCGAGATAAATATTGGAAAGATAATTCATGAAAACTTTCTGCTAGATCAGCTACGCGTTGATAGTAAGGAACTAAACGCTCTTCTCTTATCTTCCATTTTTCCAAAGCTTGTGAGATAATCAAATTAGAGTCCCCGTAGACCTCTAGGTAATCAATTCTCATGTTCGTGGCTACCTCTAAACTACATATGTAAGCTTCATATTCTGCTTCATTATTTGTCACCTCAAATGCTAACTTAATGGCCATGGGTAAATGATACCCATTGGATGTGACAAGTACAATTCCAACACCATACCCTTTGCTATTGGCTGCTCCATCAAAATATAACTTCCAGATTTCAAGTTCCAACTCCATAACGTCCTCATCCAGAAACTCAGGTTCAAATGATTCGCCAACTATCGGCGCAACAACTAATTGGTCAGCTATCACACTTTTTTTGATAGCCTTCCTTGGAACATATTTGAGATTGAAAGCCTCTAGAACTGCCAACCATCATGCCATCTTACTGTCAAGAACTGGCCTCTCTATAAGGAATTTCAAGGGGCTCTTGTCAGCGAGGACATACGTAGTGTATGAGCATAAATAATTTTGCAGTTTATGGCATACCCATACCAAAGCTAGACATAATTGTTCAATCTGATTGTACTTGAGCTCATAAGCAACCATGCGCTTACTCAAATAGTAGATGGCATTTTCCTTATGCGAACTCGCAGCCTTCTAAGCGACCATTGCTCCCATAGCTTCTTTTGTCACAGAGAGGTATAGCAGCAAAGGTTTACTAGGCTTGGGCGGTTGTAAGATAGGAGGAGTTAGCAAATATTGCTTAATCTTTTCAAGAGCTTGTTGATATTCATCATTCCATTCATTAGGGACTCCTTTCCTTAGTAACTTAAAGATGGGTCCACAAACGTCAACCAGTTGGGAAATTAACTGACTGATGTACTGCAGATGTCCTAGAAATCTTCTGATCTCTTTCTTTGTTCTTGGAGCTGGCATGTCTAGAATAGCTCTTGACTTTGTTGGGTTTACTTCTATACCCTTTTTACTAACCATATGGCCCAGAAACAATCCCGAGGATGCATTAAAAACACACTTTGTTGGATTTAACTTTAGATTATACTGTCTTAACCTAAGAAAGAAATGCCTTAATGCATCTATGTGTCCTTCTGCTATTTTGGACTTGATAACCATGTCGTCAATGTATACTTTCACTTCTTTGTGAATCATATCATGAAAGATAGCTGTAGCCATTCTCTGATAGGTTTCCCCGGCATTCTTTAAACCAAAAGGCATGACCTTGTAGCAGTAGGTGCCCCATTATGTCACAAAGGCTATTTTTTCCTTATCAGGTGGGTAGACTTGTATTTGATTATATCTCGCATACAGATTAATAAAAGGGACTACCTCAGATTCAGCCATACGGTTAACCAATAAGTCTATGTGAGGTAAAGGAAAATCATCTTTTGGATAGTCTCTGTTCAAATCCCTGTAATCCACACACATTCTTACTTTGCCATCCTTTTTGGGCACAGGCACTATGTTGGCCAGCCATGAAGGGTAAGTGACAGGTTCAATGAAACCGTTCTTCAATAACCTGGTGACCTCTTCTTTGATCTTGAGAGACCATTCCGTCTTCATTCTTTGTAACTTCTGCTTTACAGGCTTTACATCCTCATAAGTTGGAATCTTGTGGACCGCTATACTTGGATCGATACCCATTATGTCTTCAGGTTCCCAAGCGAAACAGTTTAAAAATTCTTGAACAATCTTGATTAAAGAAACCTTATCATGGAATGATGATGCCATATATGTTAATTTCAACTTATCATTTATGCCCACATTTATTAATTCTTTATTTTGTTTTTTTATTTCATTTATTTCTTTTTCTTTTAATGCCTCTTTTAAATTGAATTCATGGAGAGGGGAAAGAGATTCAAGAATATACGAGGAAAATTGGACTATTTTATTGCTAGCAGAAGTTTCGTCCTCACGGACTATATCAAAATGAAAAGAAGGACTAGGAAGATCCTTTACAAACTTCATAGAAGAAAAAGAAGAAATATATTCTACAGCTCTGACTCGTACTTGGCAGGGAAAGAAAACAAAACATCAAGGCTGGGAAGCTTCTCAATATGCCAGTTATCAAGTGCAACCAAGGTTGGACGGATAAGTTTGGTGGGGTCTGATTCCAGTTCGCCTCCAATCATGAGGACTTGCTAAAAGAGAGTAGCCTCCATATTCTCCTTGCAATTCTATTCTAATAGGTAGATGGGCTCACAATCTTCCAAATCAAGCCTGATATCAAAGAAAATTTCAAAACCAGGGATTTGCTTTTTAGTTACAGGGCAATACCATGGTTCAGCAAAACCACAAAAAGGAAAATCTTCCCCTTCTTTTATAAAATACCCATTCAAAGTTCTGAAATAAGGGCGCACCTGCCAATCAAAAACCTCACCTCTCCTTTTAACCTCAGCCCTCCTTTTGGCTCTCACCTCAACCTCCTCTAAATCCTCTTCCGTAGGCTTGTAACCAAGTCCAAAAGGTGGGTTGGCTACGGAATACTCGTTGAAAGAGGTTATTCCTTGTTGGTTCCTCTTAAGACCTAAACTAGGGAAGTAATTCATTTTCTTCAAAATATTAGCCACAGTTATATTTTTAAAAAGATAGAAATCAAAAGGGACTAACTCTTTACCTCCTTTTTGTTCAATGAACTGGATGGTGTCAAAAAAGAAACCAGATAAGGGGAAAAGGTTTGGTTCAGGCTTAATTCCCAGAACGGGTGTAGAGCAAGGAACCTCACTTTTACCATGTATGCTTCCCTTAATAGTAACAACAGCGGTCCTATGTGGCATTTTAAGCAGTTGATGCAAAGAAGATGGGACTGCTCTTGCTTTATGGATCCAAGGTCTCCCAAGGAGGAGATTAAAACAGGCAGGCACATCAATCACCTGGAAAAGGATTGGAGCAGTGATTGGTCCGATTGTCACATAAAGGGTTGCCATACCTAAAACTTCTCTCCTGGTGTTATCATATGCCCTCACAATCTGGTCGGAGGGGGTAAAATCCGTAGCTTCCAAGCCCAAACAACTTGCAACTTTTAATGGGAAAACATTCAGAGCCGACCAATTATCTATTAAAACCATCAGGACTATCTTCCCTTGGGTCATCATAGTTACATACAATACATGATTGTGATTTTCTCCTCCTTTAGGCAAATCCTGATCTGTAAAGGAGATAGAAGCCACCTTGGTCGAGCTAGTGAGTGAGGCAACCAAGGTTTCCGGAGAAATATTGATTGGAGCTTGACATTGATTCAACGCCTTACAAAGAGCTTGGCGATGTGGAAAGGATGATTGGATAAGACTCCAAATAGAGATGTTGGCTTGGGTTTTCTTCAATTGCTTGAGGATTGCATCCTCTTCGGGCTCATTGTTTATCTTTTCCATGAGTGGAGGAACATAATGAATAGGCTGTTGAATAGATGAACTCGGCTAGTAAGGTCTCCCACTTCGGGTCATCGCATCTATCTCTTCCATAAAATCATTGAGGTCTAGGACGCAACGACAACCTTCACTTGATCGAATCAAGGAGATCAAATCAAGTTCTGAGTCGTAACAATGAAGAACATTAACATTGGCCAGATGGTTCGGAAGAGGATTTGTGGTGATGTTAGGTTTAGCTCTTGGTGGGATTATATCTCGACTATCCACCAGGTCTTGGATTTTGTGTTTCAAGGTTTTGCACATGTCTGTTTTATGCCCCATACCTTGATGATACTCACAGTACTCATTTGCATTCCAACCTCTAGGATATGGGTTCGGAGGTGCTCTGGGTTCTAGAGTCTTAAGCAGATTTGATTCCAAAGCCTTCTTGTACTCCAAAATCAAGGGCATACCCAAATCAGTGAAAAACCTCCTCTCAAGTCTCATAGGAGGATGATTAGAAATAGCAGCAACTTCCCCGCCCTTTTGATTGGACGGAGCATTGTTTCCATAATAAGTGCTTTTCCTATAACTTGAACCAAAGGGTTCTTCTTTAATTTGCCCACTTTGGATCAAATCCTCTATCTTTGAAGTAGTGGTAATAAGAGCTTTAAAATCTGGCAAGTACTGGGTTTGGAGACAAGTCTGATAACTTGGGAGGAGATTCTTGATAATTATATCAATTTGCTCTTACTCAGTAGGCCTGTTCATCATTTGGGCTGCCTTAGCCTTCCATCTTATGAGGAAAAGGGAGAAAGACTCCCTTTGCTATTATTTGGTGGTTTCCAATTCTCTCCTGGTGATGTCCACCTCGAGATTGTAATGATATTATTTGACAAGGGCATTGCAGATATCATCCCAACTTTTCTTAAAATTGGTATCTAAATCAACAAACCATCTCATTGCAGCTTCTGTGAGTGACTGTTGGAACAATTGAGCAAGGAGCTCATTGTCCAGTCCCAACGGGTTCATGGCTTCCACATACATTTTCAAATGGTTTTTTGGGCAAGTGGTGCCGTCGAATTTGTCCATATTAGGCATCTTGAATGTTGGAGGAACTCTAGCATTCGGAAAAAGAGTAAGAGCATCAACATCAATGAGATCCTCATGCTTCTTAATGTTTTTGAGAAGCCTTTCTATAGCTTTGAATTTTTCCATTAATTTCTTTGTTTCAGCTGGGTTGGAGATTTCTCCTCCACAAAAAAGATTCGGGGAGGAGGATGAAGATGTTCGGCTATTCAGATTGATAACTGGAGGAGTGTCAAGTTCTGGAGCTTTCCCACTATTTGTCAGATCAATAATAGGACTAGGCCGAAGGGATGAAGATGCATCAGGAGCATTGGTTTGATGGGTACTTGATCCTTGACCCATCATTGTCTTCACCTCAGTGAGGATGGACTGACATTGTGTATCAAGGGCATGGTCTAGAGCAACACAGAAGTTATCCTCTTGCTTCTTAAGTAGGGTGGCTAAAAGTGTTTTTATGCCTTCCATACCTGGTGTTGTGCCCTCCATTGGTACTTTGAAAAGAAAATATCCCAAATCAGGTCATGGTGGTCCAAACAAATCCTAAGCAAAGATGGAAAAAGGGACCTAATCTAGGTGAGATTTGAGAGTTTGTGGGTTTTGTTTTGACCACTAATTTCTTTGGTTCTTAGTCCACAAATGCATGAATGCATAGTTGTGCATATATGCATGGTTATGCATGTAAAAAATTGGTTTATGATGACAGTTAAACATTGTCATGGCTCATGGGCCCTCAAGTCCAAGGTCTAATGTTCAGTACATGAAGGCTAGATGGTTTGGTTTAAAGGGTACCCATCACACTATAGTAGTGAATATACCTAACCACATATGAAACAATGAGTTTTGCGTGGGTCCAACAGTACGACTGCTCGTTACACTTCAAAAAGGATTTGAAGATTTGTCGCAGGGTGGATGCTTTTGCTATCTCCCAACATACTCAAAGAGAGTTGTCGAATCAATGCTACTCGCTATCCGAAGTTTGAATTTCGTAACTAGTGATGTAGTGATGCATGAAAATCAAAGTTAAACTAAAAGCCAAGTAAAAAGTCACTTTTGAAAAGATTTTCAACCAATTGGTAGTCCTCTTTAACTTTTAAAAAAAAGTTTAGTCCCTAGTGGAGTCACCAACTGTGAGGCCTCGCCCGAGCACCTTCCTCCCGCAGATCCAAGGGATCGAGGATTGCTCTTATTTTTAAGGGACGATTTCTCATGGATTGATAGGCGACCTTAGCGTCCTTTTTTAAAAATGATTTTGATGTTTTGAAGTCGCCACCTTAAGTTATTTTTGTTGGAAAAATTGAAGGTAAAAACCCATTTTGACTCCAATTTTATCCCAAAGAAAAATAAGTGCACTAGTCTTCAAAACCAAAGAGGATTCGGGGACTAGGTTTTCGGTTGAACTTGGCTTCTAATTTTAACCTTGATTTAAAGCATTTTCATGAGCAGTTTAAAGAATGATATATATAGATGCATGAGCAAGTAAGTGAATGGGTGAAAGTGATAAAATAAAGCAAGTAAAGCAATTAAGAGAGCAGTAATTAAATTATTACAATTCAAGAAATCTCAAATATATGGGATATCGACTTTAGCCCTTATAGGTTCTAGGTCGATCACACATTCTCCAAGTAATACATTCAATAAAATATTAATTTAATAGAAAAGAGATTGCTTTGATCTATTTGGATTTGAAGCCCTTACGTAGCTTGCCTGCGTATCCCGTTGAATGGGAATCAAAACCCATAAAGTTCTCCCTTTTTGCGAAGGAGGGTTGATTTATGCCCAACTTATCATATTTTGGACTCTTTATTTTAATGCTCTACCAAAATAAAGGAGATTTACCTATTTTGATGCTCTATCAGAAATAGGAAAAGTTAGGAGATGATACCTGCTCCTTTGCTTTTTGGGAAGGCAACGGTTGGATTGTCCTTTCAGATCGGAGCTCCACTTTTGGATGGGTTGAAGTCCAGGAAGACGGTCAGATTGTCTTTTATCTGATAATTCGAAATAAGCAAATTAACATAGTGATTTCGTTAGAAATAATTTTAGGCTCCACATGCCCCAGATTTGGTCCTTCTTTAGTTTAAAGAGAACTAAAGAAAATTGGGCTCCACTTACCCATAATTGGTTATTCTTTTAACTCAAAGAGAGTTAAAGAAATAAGAAGAAATCGGTATATGAGAGAGAATAGATGAAATCCGAGAATGAAAATTCGACTTCAAGTGATTTCAGTGTATGAAATATGAAAGAGGGGCCTCAAATTTATAGGCAAAGGGGGGTGCCACCGGAGGGGGCGGCGACGCCGCCAGGGCTCTGGGCGACACTGGATGAGAAGGATGGCACCGCCGCTCTAGTGATCTTTTTGAGCTTGGCGGTACTTCCGGCCCATTGGAGGGCAGCACCGCCCTCCCTTGAGGGTGGTAGCTCGGGTCTGACTCCTGTTCTGAATGTTTTTGAGTCCGTCCGAGCGCGGGTTTAGTTCCGGTGAGTGTCGATCAGCTTGGAATGAGTCTGAGGGGTGCAAAAAACCAGTGTTCATAGCTGCCCCCATCACGGTTGTCCATTCTGGATGACAAATGTGATGTAAGTGAACCGGGCTGTTCCTGTCTGCTCGAAAAGAAAGAAATGCATTCTGATCTCATCTTGCGAGGTCTGGAGGTATATGAGTGCAATCTGCCATTCTTTGGACAACTTTCCATTTTTCTGACATTTTTCTATTGTCTATCATTTTCTAAATTACAGAAGCATCCTAGGTCTGATTTGGGCAAATGATAGGTCGATGGATAAAGAAAAATCATGCAAACACATTGGAACTATCGGCACTTGATTCTGACTTGAACTGCCTTGAAAATGCAAGTTTCCTTGCTTTTACCTGCGGTAAGGGACATGACGGTCATTTTTAAGATTCTCAAAATCTATAAATATGGGTGAGGCTTTCTCATTCTCTTCACTCTCACTTTCATTCTTCTCTTTCTCTCTTTAGCTGTTCTCTCTAGAAATTTTACTCTCTCTCTCTCTCTCTCTCTCTCTCTCTCTCTCTAGATTTTCTCTCTAGAAATTTCATACTCTTTCTCTCTAGATTTTCTCCCTTCAAGGCTTCACACTCTGGAAGTGCTACTAGCAATAGGAGGCATTATAGCTATGAGGCGCCGCGGGACAATCCTGACCCGAAAAATCTGCTCCAAGAACCGAAATAGCACATTTCATGGGACGACATAATCGAGGTATTTTCTCAAAATTAATTTTTTTATTTTTTTTCTATTTTTTTTTTATTTTTTTTGAATGAATTCCTTTGCTTGAAAGAACACTGCACTTCAAAATAGGGGTGCTAGATCAAACTTGGCTTATCCGGCTGATGCTCTATCAGTCGAATCTCTAGTAAAGTCCCTTTTGGGACGTGATAGACACTCCCCTTAAGACGAACATATATGTTATGAATGTTCATCTTGCTTAATAACAAGTTAAATTGTGAAGGATGCAGTGTTTCAGTAAAAAATATATCCCAATTGATTTGAAGTCTTAAAAAACACAGGCTTTATCAACCCTGTTGTAATACCCTATGAAGCCCTATCTTATATGCATGAATTGATTCTCAGTTTATGATTTAAAAATATTGAAATGATGGAAAATAATTTTAGAGACACAGTTAAATTAAGAATTTTTGACCCAAACTTAGGGGATTAAATAAGTTAATTTTATGTGAAATTATGGTGAAAAGAAAGAGTTGAAAAATATTTTGGAACACTGAAAATGAGAGTAATGGCAAAATTATAAATAAAGGCAACTTTGAGGGTAATTTTAGAAATCAACTGTCTGGGATCCAGAAATGACCCAGAACTATTTTTAAAGGATAGAACAATTTAAAATAAGGTATTTCATTCCCCACTCTAGAGGTTAAATCTAAACAGAATAGACATAATAAATTACAGAAAGTTTTGGGGCCAAAAATGCAAAAAAGAAAATTTTTGGGCCAAAAGTATAATTAAACAAAGATGTTGGACCCACCAATTGAATCAAAACAAAATTTTCTAGAAATGGATAAGTAATGGCCGGCCATACATTAAAGAAAGAAGAGTTTTTGTTGTAGAACAACAAGAATTTGACATTTGGCCAAAAATCTAGAATTTTCCATTTCTTTCATTCTTTTAAATTGGCTTTTGGTGTATGAAAGAAGAGAAGAAAAAAATAGCTATTAACAAGGTCATGGCCGAACCATGGAGGGAGAAAATACCATAGAAATAAGTCTTCCAATTTTTTCCAAAGAATCAACCAAAAATAGCTAGAGAAGTGAAGGAGGAAGAAGAGTGATGAAGAAAGACGGAAGGAAACTTTTACTCAAGCAATTTGATGGAGAAAAGAGAGGACGAAATTCAAGTTTTTAATTCAAGGTAAAGTCTCCTAAATTAGTTATTTGATTGTATTTAAGAGTTCTAAGGTTTGATTTGGCAAATAATTGAGGTAAATAAGTTAAAAATATAAAAAAATGAGATAGGGTTTATATAGTTTCTGAAATTATATTTGAGGCAGTAAATTGAGGCTAATATTTTAAAATTTTAATGACTGGATTTGATGATGGTTAAAACATAAAAGTTATATATAAATATGTTAATTAGATGCATGTAAAAATAATTTGGAAAATTCAAAGTGAGGAAAGAGTTATTGGATAAAAACTATGACTGACCTGGAATTAGGTTTTCTAGAAAATGCTATTATGTTTTTATTGTATATAATGATAGAGACAGAATTAGAAGAAGTATTAAACATGAAAAGTGTTAATTATGTCTTATATATAATCCTGTAAAATTTGTTTGCAATTGGAATTATGTCTTATGAGATATTAAGTTATAAGTGTAGACTGCCCGGAATGACTATTTAACATAATATAGGTTACAAAATTCTATTAATTTAAGGACCTTAAACTTTGAATTAGAGAAAGTCTTAAAAATGAAAAATGTTAATTATATGTTATATAAATGTTTGAAAAATGGTTTTATAATTGGATGAGTACGGAATTAATTTTAAGCATAGAAACAGGGTATATCTGGATAAAGATTTCAGGACAGTAATTTAAATTTGAAAATTCACTAATAATTGTACAGTGACCCAAAAATTCTAAAATTTGGATAGGTTATAATCTTATGTGTCTATTTTCAATAGGCAAATTAATTTCAGTAATTGGTTAAGTATTGATTGAGTTATTAGAAAAAGAACAGAATCTGCTAGAATAGGATTTCAAGCAGAATGCAGGGTAGCAGGGCTAGTTATAAGCCTAAGTTTAAATTAACACCATAAATAGTGTAGTTATGATTTTAATGTGAAATTTAGATATGTTAGAACCTTATATGTTAAGTTTAATTATGAATAATAATTGAAGCAATTGGATAATTGAAGAGAGAGATATGAGTAATTGAACACAGGCTGCCAGTAAAGAATTTTACACAGAAAAATTCTAGTAACTTGGAAATTTGAGGAATTTTCTTTAATATAAGTAATGTAATTTGATGTCAAATAGTATATAAATGGAAATTAGATATGTAAAGTCAAGAATGAATAAGAGATGTGATGGGTACTGTAAGAGATAAGGCAAAGAAACAAGGATAAAGGAACAGGGAAATGTTCAAGTTATAAGCTAAGGTGAGTAATGTATACATCATTATGCATACCTAATTTTTGATTTGTTGACCCAATGAACATGTTTCCTTCTTAATTAAATGACACTTTGTTATTGATGATCATTCTTTGATCTTCCTAAAGATTGAATTTATCCGTATTTATTGATTGCTATTGAAATTGAAATGCCTTTGGTGTACTGATTGACAAGTAAACTAATGTGTATCGATCGAAAGTCATTGTACCATAATGTTCCTAATGATTACTGGCTATTGATATTGATTTCCCTTGACCCATTTTACATGTGAATTTGATAGAGCTACCACTCCGACAGGGTAGTGGGAATATACTGTCGGCGATGTGCACATTGTATTACTGATGCCCTAACTTGGAAGGGCTATGGTCCTGGCCATAGGGTCTGATCAGCCTTATGCTTACTGATACTGATACTACTGGAGACTGTATATTCGTATATAGTCTATATTGATACTACTGGAGACTATATGTTTACATAGAGTCCATCCCTTTATCTGTCTTATCTACATGATACGAGTATTGTTTACCTGTTCATTGATTCTAAACTTATACCTTATTGCTTACCGTTGATATCTTTTATTATCATATGCTTATATCTCATATATAATAATGTATTCATACTCACTGAGTATTTTATACTCACCAAATTAGTGATTTATAATTTTTACAAGGATGTGTTAGAGGAAGCTGATTCCAAGTCAATTCCTTTCTCCGACTTGGAATGTCAAGTACATCAAGGTAGAATATTATTCACTAAAGGTTATAAGTGTCCACTCATAGAGCTCCATGGTACTATGTATTAGATGATTGGGTATTATAATTATGTATGAACAGTGAAATAATTGTCAATTCAGTGGTATTAAAAATAGTAATGTGTAATGTATAATGATTGATAATGACAATGACAGTGAAGTGATAGAGACAGTGGTACTGAAAATGCAAAAATAATATTTATATGT
>CANXYC011630899.1:0-31259 GCA_948193065.1 Aleurites moluccanus
ATTAGAGAAGATTACTTAGGATTAATCTATTAATTTTGGGCTTTTAAAATAGTGAGATTAACTGGCCATTAATTTTACTAATTAATGATTTTATGTGAAGTAGCAAGAGTGGAAGTATAAAATTGGTTTGTGAAATTAATAGACCTAGGGAACATGTTGCTTAGAGATAAGGACACTCCTTTGTGATCCTTGTAATGGTTATCCAAAGAACTTAATGAGTTTATGTTAATTTCTTAAGATCACGAGAGTAGACTTAAGTTTAGCATAAATATTTGTAATTCGCCTTGAGAGAGGGTTTAACATAATTTTGGGAAACCTGGTCATTAATTCTAGATAATCAAATCTAATTAAGAGAACGTCAAGATTGAATGATTGCCTATTGATGAAATCTTAACCCTGGTTTTTACAAATCATATTTTCTCTTTCAAGTTCATTATCTTACTTTTATTTTGAACTTGTTTGCTAAAAATTCACCCAACCTTATTATTTTCCAAATAATAGCAATAATTAGGAGTGATTTGTTGATATCCCCTTCCTCGTGGGAACGATACTTACTCATCATTATTACTTGCCACGTGACCTGTATACTTGCAGTACCGCAAAGTCGCAACACAAATAGCACCAACCCAATTGACAAGTACCACTGAACGATGAGCATATCTTATCGTCACGCCAGTCAAAACTCATCAAATCATAATTATTATATCATGCCCATCACCTAAGTGGTTCTATATCATCCAAATTCCATCTAGAAACAACAAGTAATATGCAATACAAATTATAATAAAATATATACAAGCATTTCTCTGAATGCTATATATATATATATATATATATATATATAGTATCACCTACAATTTGAAATTGATTTAATTATCCTTCTCGGATCTCTAGTATCAATATATATCACAATAATTTTTGTCCTTAATTTTACACTGTATCTGAAGACTGTCTATGTATCTCCCTTAAATGACTTCTTATTTAAGTATTCTATAAAAGGAGAGCTCTCAATCAATCACAACAATTCAATAATATTATTAATTCTCGCATACAACTTTATAAAATTAATTTTATTTTCAAAATGTTCATCAATTATTTATTCTTATAGAATGGAGTTAAATTATCCTTTTCATTATATATATATATATATATCGAAAATGACTCATATCATTAATTCAAACACAATTTTGCATTAAATAACATTTCTCAATCTATAAAATTATAATATTAATTTACTCAAATAATTTCATAAAAAACTTGTATCATTTATATATTCATCAATTAATTTTATAAAACTCGTTTCAATAATTAATTAAAATAAGTGATAAAATTATATAAAATTTCCCTCAATAATTCATAATAATTACATATGTATGAATAAAAGTAAGCACAAAAATAATTTTAATCTTATTGTTATAAAATTAGTCCATATCTATAATATCATTAAAAATTCAAAACTATTGCAAATTCATTAATTAACTTTGAAAACATATTATTATAAGCAAAACATTTAGATATATAAAATTCTGATGAGTAATCTAAAAATCAAGCATCAAAATGAAATTTAAGAGTTTCAGACTTACCCACGAATACATTAACTAAAGTCGAAAAACACGTCAGAGAGTCGAAAAGAAGCCACTGGAGTTCTGGCACCATGCGATGCCGCTGCTATTGGCTTAGAGGTCGAAAGTTATATCATTGGAAGTGTCTTGATGTTAAGAGCCCAAATATGCCACTCACTTTCCGTCACTTGCCAGCTTCTCGCTGGAAATTGCCCAAAAAGTTTTGGTGACCCATTTTCTGATCTCCATCTTCGGTGAATTTCAAGGACTGAAATTGGTATCAAATTGAAGCCTTCACTGAGATGGTTCCAAAGCCACTAAGAACACCGAAATTCTCTGCCAGAATCTATAAAAAATAGCTTCGAAGTTAGTGGTCACCGGAAAGTCTCTTTGTGCGCGTAAGCTGCTATCATTCGCTATTTCAAGTCACTACCAACTCTTTGGTGGTCGTTAGGAGTTTGTGCTCCTATTGATGGTGTTGGTGAGCCTCATTGTCGATCAGAGCTGCCGGTTCTCCTTCCCCAATCATTCCCTTTCTCTCTCTCTCTCTCCCTCTCTCCTTCATGCCTAATGCCAATAAACAACCATTTGATTAGTTGCTTTCTCCCCCTAGCTAATTCAATGTGATGGTATATATATATGTATATATATACAATAAGTAATGAAATTGGCCTAGTAGTAAACACTTGCCATGCTATCCTGGGGGTCACGGGTTTGAACTGCTGCAACACAAGTTTATATGTATATTTTCTCAAAATATTTTTATAAAATATAAATATAAATCATAAAAAGAAGATAGCATGAAAGTGAGGTTGGTTTAATGGTTAACACCTTACTCCTTCACTGTAATACCCTTTATTTGTATTGCTTGTATTATGTACTCTGATTGATTATTTTTTAATAGATTTGTTTGAGTTGTAATAAATTTTGATTTTCTATTCTGTTCTATTTTATTTTCTGCTAGTTCAGTATAATAGAATGTGATTTGTTGAGTATAGATGGCTCTTAGAGAGAGTTTCATATGTGTAAGTTGTGTTTAATTGAGTTTTGATTAAGTTAGGTTAGAGAGAAGTTGAGAATTGCCTCATAACCTTCTTTCACGGGCATACAAAAAGTTTCTGTTTGAATTTCAAATATTCATCAGATTATTTTCACGAGTATGAAGTTCATCTTCACGGCCGTGAGTCCTTTTTTCACAGGTGTGAATCGTCGAATTTTATATATATCGGCTCATTTGTCACTTGTCTGAAAATTTAACTTTTTTATTTCTCAACCTCCAAACTCTAAATTTGTTTTATCTGCATTTCTAAGTCATTAATACTCACATTAATGTTTCATCTTGGAAGACCAATATTTTGAGAAAGCTATTAAATCATTCCAAGTCAAGATTTCTTTAAAATCCCCATTTGAGGAGAAAAATGTATTTTCTCCATAATTTAATTTCTATTATGACTTGAGGTTATAAGTTATTAGAATAGTTATGTATGAGTTATGATGAGTATATTAAATGCATTTATGGCTATAGATTTTAGTTGTTGGAAGAATTAGGGCAAATGGTGAATAGTAACATAAATAGTATCAATTCTTCTATTCTTCCATGATTTTCTTAAGGAATGGTTAAATTAAGTTTAAGAACTATCTAATAAGCTTTAGAGAGTCTTTAATTGCAAGAATTTATTATGGGTAATGTTAGTAGAAAAAACCCTAAATTTGTAAATTGTTGCAATTTGCTAGGCTTGGAGCTTGAAGTGCAATTAAGTTAATTTGGAGTTTGATTGAAGGATTTCGAGCTTTACTTTTGATTGTGGCTTTATGGAGGTGAGTTATGCATATATATTTTGTATGTATTTGCATATACATATATATGATTCTTTCGTTAATACTCATTCTGAGCATATCTATCCAATTGTTAAGTTGGTATTTCTTTGAACCATTGATATTTGTTATAAATATATTTCATTTCTATTGCTATGGTTTAGTGTTGATATTGTTACCCATTCCTTTGGAACCAACTCATTATTATAGTATAAACCGATTATTCTAGGATGTTCTTTTTAATTTTAAGAACTTTTGTTATCAATATTTGTATTCTGAACCTAGTAGATGTATAATTATTAAGCCTTCCCTATGAGGGAAAAACATAGGACTGTGTGTATCAATAACTCGACTGATAGATTCAAAGTGTCAGAGTCTTTCTTAGAGGGGATAAAATTTATCTAGGCATGTGTTAGCGTAAACACATGTATTCTGTAGAGAGATCGTAGTACTCCTGTTCTATTATGGATGTCGTTAGACTCCTGTTCTGTTTTTGTTATTCTGACATTTACATTGCTTATCCTATATATATGTATCTATGATGTGCCATTTCTTGTGGGCACTTTTGACTCATGACTTATGAACTCTGTATTCTGATATCTGATTCCTGATTCAGCTTCTGATATGTATATGACTTCTAATTATTTGTATATAATTTGACATTTGTATTATGAAATTAATTTGTGATATATGTGTATAAGACAACATTTAAACCTCTGATATGATTCTGAACCTCAGGTATGACATATGCATAATTTATTGAGTTGAAGTCACCCTTCTTCCATTGTGATTTTCAAGTGCTAAAGTCATCGGTCTAAAGACCGAGGATAGAGCTTTTTGACTTTTTTCTCTAAGAAGCTATTTGAAAGTATAGATTTTGTTCATTTTGGATATATTTTGTTATTAATTGAGATGTAATCCTCTTAGAGCTCCATAATAGTTGAATGGTTATAATATTCTTTTGGGTATCACTTGTTCATCTTGGATAGAAGACATTATTTGCCTTTAATCCATGGTGAACTAGTTGATTATATTTTGTGTGATTATATCATAGGTTGATTATGATGTTTATGATTCAGAATTATGGATGAATATAGATAATTGTCTATTATTGCCACTAGTTAAGTTGGTGTTGTCATACCTTAAAACCACCGGTGAGACGGTCTTAGGGCAAGGGTAAGTATAATACCACCATAAACCCTTAGAATACAACATAACATGAATCTCATACACACCATAACTAAATATATATATATATATATATATATATATATATATATATATCATCATGCATAGTCATTCTTATAAATCATATGATCATCATTATATCTTCATATCATGATATTTTCTCTTATTCCCTACTGATCAAAAGAAACATCTAACATCAATATGAAACAAGGAAAACTCTAAAAAACATGCCAATCTAGGCAGCAAAAGAATACATATTTAATGTTAACTATGGAGCTTCTAAGAATACACTTCTCATTAGATATAAGAACATAACATAAATATAATATTTAGCAAAATTACATCCAAAAAACTTCTTGTGGAAAAGAAGTCAAGAAGCTTTATCTTCTATATTTACTCTATCTAGAGCTACACTATCACCTGAAATCCACAGAAGATGAGTGAGTTTTCAACTCAGTAAGATATAAACATGCAGTACTTTAGGTTAAGCCAAAGAACTTGGATATCATTGTCATGAATATAATTATACATATACTTATACTTGGGCATGAAAGAGTTATAATAAGAAGAATCTATAAACTTGTACTTGAAAGAACATGAGTGCTTACAACAGAATAACACTATCAAATCATATCATATAATAGAATTAATATCATGAAAACGCATCGATAGCCTTACTATCTTATCGTGACACATATGCTTGGTCGAGCATATACCTAAAACTCATGGCCTTCTCTAGGTGAAACACTGATAAAAACCATATCAGCTGGATTCCTATTGTGCACATTGGACTAATGAATTTATTCTCATCGAAAAAAACATTCTATACATATTCGTGGGTTCGTAAAGCTTGGAATTCTCAAAGAACATATTAGTCACAAGGCCATCAAAAACACACACACACACACACACACATATAGTTCATTTGCACAACTAAGTTTCATTATGAACTTAGTCTAAAGAAAAATAACCAAGTCATTTTCCAACATATAAGTGGCTACTTATGGAAGGTAAGAAAAAATTTATTGGATAGGCTATTAAATATGTATTTTATATCATGGAGAACATATATGGATATTTAACAATATATCTCATAAGGAGCAACATATATACATATTGTTTATATTTACTGTCATGTCCCAATTTTAGAATATGACGGTCCTAAGATGTAGGAACAACATAAAGCTACCGGCACCCATAGAACTCTTCTATAACCTGTAAATATCACCTGCTATAACATATCTATATCCATATAATCAATCTATGTATCATCATCTGTGATCATATCTGATCTCAACTCATCTCATATATATTAAATATTAGTAACTAATAATATTACAGACCATACTAAGTATAGTCATCCCAATAATTTACATATCCATGGAGAATCTAAAGAAAGTCACCCATTTTAACAAATTTGGTAACAATTAGATTCTTAAGGATATTAACAAAAGTCATTTCGTCGAGCACTTGGTGTGCAACACTTTAGGACTAAATAAATATAGTTTTGGAATATATTAATCAAAAGCCAAAGTTCACAATTCAAGCCCCAATAGCAACAAATACAAAGGCATTATCAAACAGGGTTTATATACATTAATAAACAACACAATTGGAGCTTGAATTCAAGGAAAATTCAAAGCAAACTCAAATGAAACACTTTGGCCAAAAAGTTGCAGGAATTTAAATGGATTCAAATTGATCAAAGAAAGGTTTAAACATGCATAATAATATACATATAACTCACCAGAACCTACGAATCGATCGTTAACGTAATAAAACGTCTATTTGCCTATAACAGGCAAAAGCAATGTTCTTCGATTTCCTTCGATTCTACAATCAATTTTACCATATATTTAGCCTTAAATGGATCTCAACTAACATATTTAAACATTAATTAGAATTATGAAATCCTATACAGAAAATCCATTTCAAACATAAACCTAGTTTTAGGTTTTCTCCAATTTCGTTCCAATCTTGAAATCTATCATTCTAATCATGTTTATAATCACTTATGTAGCTTAAATGAATCAAAAGAATGAAGAAAACATCATCCTCACCTAGATTTAAGGTGTGATCGAAATTTAGGTTGAATGGTTTTTCAATTTCTAGCTTGAATTTCTTAGAATTTTTTATAGAAACTAGCTTAATCGATAGTTTAACCGAGTTTTCTATCGATTTTGCTTGAAGTTTGGATGAAATTGGTGGAGTTTTGGAGAAGGTGGAAACTTGACTGTCTTTAATGGTGGAAGGAGGAGAGTTTTCTATTTTATGAAGAATTAGATAGAATTTATATGAATTAACTTTCAGTTAATTCGATTTTCCCCCCGACACTTCTCGTATTCGTATTTTGAACCCAGAACTTATAACTATTTATCTTTTTATCCCATTTCAATTCTGAAATAATATTTCTTATATTTCTCTAGCTTATGAGTCTAATGGTGATATTAAAAATTTAAAATTCTGAACCCGTTCATTAATCAAAACGTCGACGTGCTTACCTATCCACCGGATTGATTTTTAGCGATTTGTCAAATCACGCAAATATGATGTTCTAATTTCTAAAGTAACTTTATTTATGCTTAAATAACATATATTCAAGGTTATATAAATAAAATTTGAGGGTATTACACTTACCTCAAAGCAATTATCCATGTTAATCTACTCAAACACTTGAGTAAGAAGTAGTCCTTCCTATTCTCTTGAATTCTCCTCTCTTAAACCAAAATTTCTAAATATCCAAAATTAGGGTTTTGCCCAAACATGCTCATACAAGATAAATCCTTATGATTCTAAATATTTTTAGCAGTTTAAATATGATTTCTAATATCAATTTAATCATCTATTAGAAGAATATAGAAGATTTGGATGAATAGTTATTATTCACCCAAAAACTCTAAATCCATGAATCTTTCAAATAATCCATAATAAATGCCTTTTAATACTCATAAATAACTTATATATATCTATTCTAGCCATGGATTAACTTAACTTGAACTTAAAAATGAGTTTGGAGTAGTTACCTTGAAACCCTATAAATGGAGATTCTTGAGAAGTCTGAAATCTTAGTGTTCTTAGAGGTTTGATTCTTGAATCTTGGGTTATTTGAGATGTAATAAATGTTTAAGAAGATAATTTAATGAGTGAGTGGGTAGTTGAAGTGTATTTATGAAGAAAGAGAGAAAGGAAGATGAAATAGAAGAGCTGAAAATGAAGAAATGAGGTTCGGGTATATATAAGCCTGAGTCTTCACACCCATGAAGAGAGGCTTCACAGCAATGAAGGTCACACTGTTCATGCTTGGGATCGAAAATATTTTTATGGCCATGAAAGGGTGCTTCATGCCCATGAAGATAAATCTGAGAAAACTTGAAAATCATACAGAAAATATTCTCACGGTGGAGAAAGGTTTCTCACGCATGTGAAGACATGCTTCACGCCCATAAAGAGACTGCTAAGTGGGAATCTATAATGTTTCTCCATTCTAACTTGTCCAAAACTCACACATCTCAACTAAACCATGCATAACACTTCAAACTTAAGCATAACTCATCATGTATCATCATAAATCCATTCTAAGAGTAATCTATACTCAACATATATTCTAGAGCATCTATCATACACATACACACACGAAATTATCTAACATGCATCAAACAAAAAACAAGTAAATCTAATGCACATATTCTCAACCATGCAACCTAAGTATCAGGTATTATATTCTCCCCACCTTAAGAAAATTTATTCTCGAATTTTAAGAATTACCTTGCTTTTAAAATAAATTAGGGTACTTGTCTTGTATATTATGCTCACTCTGCCAAGTGCACTCTTCCATGACCTGCTTCTTCCATATGACCTTAACTATTGTCATATCCTTATTTTATAGTCTCTTGATCATTCGATCCACAATAGCGACTGAAATCTCTTACAGTACATGAGAAGAATTGACGATATACCTCCGAAGCATCGATATGTAGAATACCATATGTATACTATTTAGGTTAGGTGGAAACGCTAACCTGTATGAGACTTCTCAAACCTTGCTCAAAATCTGGAAGGGTCCAACAAATCATGGAGATAGCTTACCTCTCTTGCCAAACTGTAGAACTCCTTTCATATGTGAGACCTTTAGAAACACTAGATCTCCAACTAAAAACTAAAAGTCTTTCCTCTTTGGATCTACATAGCTCTTTTGGTGACTGAAAGTTGTCTCCAATCTCTCCCTGATAAGCAGAATCTTTTTTGAGAAATATTGTATCAACTCGGGTCCTTCAATATACTTCTCTCCAACCTCATCCCAACATAAAAGAGATCTACACTTTCTGCCATACAAAGCCTCATAAGGAGACATCTGAATCATCAAATGATAATTGTTGTTATAGGCAAACTTTATCAATGGCAAATGAGTATCCCAATTCCATTCAAAATCTAGAATGCACATTCTCAATATATCTTCTAGAGTTTGGATGGTCCTCTCTGATTGCCCATTCGTCTGATGATGAAATGCTATGCTGAAATCGAGTTGTGTACCCAAACACTCTTACAATTTTTGCCAAAATCTCAAAGTGAATTGAGTTCCTCTATCTGAGATGATCGAAACTGGAATGCCATGAAGTTTCATTATCTCATCAACGCATATCTGTGCATACTGAGAAGTTGTATAGGTCATCTTGATTGACAAAAAGTGAGCTAACTTGGTCCATCTATCCATAATGACCCAAATTAAATCATCTCCTTTCGAAGTCCTTTGTAGTCCTACCATAAAATTTATAGTTATTCTCTCCTACTTCCATTATAGCAATGGCAATTGTTACAGTAGCTCTGAAGGTTTTTGATATTCGAACTTAACTTGATGACAAGTCAAACACTTAGCCACATACTCTGCAATATCATTTTTCATTCCACTCTACTAATAAGAACTATTGATGTCGTGGTACATCTTCGTTGCAATTGGATGCACATTGTAATTGGAATGATGGGCTTCCTTGAGAATTATATCTCTTAATCGATCCACCGTTGGAATACATAATCTATTGCCCAATCTGAGTATGTTGTCAACTATACTAAAGTCTGGAGCTCTCTCTGTTCCCCCGTTGTTCTTCAGCTTTACCAACTAGAATCTTTATCTTGTGCTTCTCCAATATGATCAATAAGTATTGGCTTGACTTAAAAATGGGCCAAAAGTACACCTGATTCTGTCTGATCAAATCCAATACATACAACCTAAGCACCGGGTATTACAGGTGTGTTTTAAGAATTTTTGGTGGCCTTAAATCTATTCATACTTTAAAACTGTCGCATCTCCGATTTTGGGTTGTGATATTCACCCTAGAGTCCCAAGTTCAAACCATAATAAAACTGATATATATACTTACATTTTTCAATTAAAACCTTTCTTTTTACAAAATTTCTTTACTAATTATAAATAATACAATAATTAAAAATATAATTAATTAATAATATTTACAAAATCATAATAGCTAAAAATAAATTAAAAAAAAATGAAAAGTTTATAATTTCGCAAAATATAATTAAATAATTAACTAAATAAATACATAAATAAATCATTAAATTTTGAAATTTAAATTTAAAATAATGTAAAGCCCAAAAATATTTTATATTTATTACTTTATTTAAGTATTCTTAAAATAAATATAAATTTTTATAAAATTGAATTTTTTAAAAAATTTAAAAAATTCGAGATATTATATTTGTGATATAACAATCTATTTTTAAAAAATAAAATAAAATTTTAAAATAAAAAAATTCACAATATTTTAGATCAATAAACCTAAAAATATGATTGAGAAGGTAAATAATAAACCAATTTTTGTAAATGAAGTGACTTAAGAATTTCCTATGACAAAAATATTTCAAGATAATATAAAATTAATATCATAAATTGATAAAAAGCTATAAAATGAAGTTGACGGTGGATGCGGAATCAAGTGTATAAGTGGGGGTGTATAATCCCCAAATTTTTAAAAATTTATTTTTTTATTTATATTTTTTAAATATATATATATATTGCCCTCAAATTTTTAGAAGTTTATTTTTTAAAAAATTTATTTTTTTCTTATATTTTTACCTATATTTTTATATTATAACAATTAAAATTAAACATTTACACATATTCTCTCATAAACTTTAATTTTTTTAATATTATATTTTATCCTCAAATTATCATTTTCAGTTCTGCCTCTGATTGATTGAATTAATGATTGATGAAACTCCAATAAATTATTAGTTGTTATTTCCTAATACTTATACAACTAACTGTAATTCAATTTATTAGATGCATATAATTATCAGTTGCATCTAAGACTTAGAATCAAACATCCCCAAAATAGAATGATTAAAATAATAAGTTTATGTACTTTATTTATGTCCAAGTTCGAGAAAAATGGCTCTAGTGATCACTAAAGTTTAGTGGTTTTTATATTTTTCTCATTAAACGGAAAAAATTTTCATGTGTCACTAAGTTTTGAAAATTTTTTCATTGATAAATCATTAGCCGGATTCGGAGACTGTTTTGCTGACGTGGCATGCCACATCATTAATAGATATTGATTCAGTTGTCAAGTCAGTGCCACGTCGATGCCATGTAAGATGAAATGTTGAGTTAGTAAGTCCACGTCATACACCCATTTTAAATGTTATGTGGGGCCCAGTTCTGCAAATTTACAATCTCTCTTTCCATGCATGTGCGACACGTATGGAAAGAGAGAAAAATCTGTTCAGAATTGACTTGAAGCCCTTCTTTCTCAAACTACATCGAATTGACATTTTTTAGAAGAAATTTCTAGTCTTCTTCCTTCCTTTCTTTTAACTTCCCTATATTCTCTCTCTTCTCTCTCCATTTTTTCGTTGCCTTCCATCTCTCGTTCATTTCTTGTATTTTGAACCCTAACATTAAGCTCTAATTTTTGTGAAGGAGCACAAATTATCTTAGAGGGTGACATAATTGATTATCCTTTGTTATAAGTGTGGGCTTCCATATTTGTTGAAGACATTATGGTCTAAAATGAATACGGTCAAGAGATACTTTAGATGCAGGAACTATAAAGATGTAAGTGGTTATTGCTTTATGGGTATTTTAGGGTTGATTGTTCATCTGGGTTTCGTTTTGTTTTTCATTGATTTGGTGTGGGTACATATACGATGGGTTTGTTGTGTTTGTATGTGTGTTTATTTGCTTTTATTGATTTCGTTTTTACTTAAATATTTGGTTTGCTAATTGATATTGATTGCAAAAAATGTTTTTGAGTTTTGGTGTATGAGGTTCGAGATTATTATAACTTTTTCACTGGATTGATGCCCCAACCACTAAAGAGGGAAATGAGGCACATATAAGGAGATTGAATAAGCGTGAAGGCAGTTTGAATTATAACTTGAAAGCAGGAATCGACAAGGAAATTTTTGGTGCTGGTATAGTTGAAGTAGTTTCCCAAAAAAGAAAAACATAAAAGTAGTGCTTGTTGCTTCCCATGTTTGTTATGTCTAGTATTTTGGATGGGTATGGTTGTTGGGATTTGTTTACAAAATTGATAGTTTATGGTTGTATTAACAATATTTAGATAAATTTTTATTTAAATTTTCATTTTGAAAAAATGGCTGTAAGTTGATATTTTATATATGAAATGGAGATGTTTACTTTAAAAGAATATGATTTTTATCATTGTTCCAGACTTGTATTAAATTTGTTTAATTTACCTTATTGCAAAATCAATAAACACATTTAGCAATTGACCAAACTAATTGCAAATTCTATTATAATCAGTTATCATTATAATCTAAAATAAATGCATAAAATGATGTAAATATTTAAATAATAATATTAATATTATTGGTTTCCAATAGTTATCTTCTAGAATATATAAAATTAGTGTGATGTTCAAATGTCATGCTAGACATGTTCTCATATATCATGTTCCCAAAACACAAATATGTTAAAAAAAAAAAAATTATATACCCTATATCAAAAAACAAAATGACCACCAAGTTCATTGATCTTGCAACGCACTATTTATAATTTCAATGCACATTTAAAGGGTGCAAATAATATTCTAAATCCTAAACCATATACAAAAAATTAATTTCACACCCATATCCCTTATATAAAACACTGTTATTTATAATTTGTTCATTTTTTTTTCTTCTCTTGTAATATTTTTGGCTTCCAATAGCAAAATCTGAACGTTGTTGAGTTTGTAATTCACTACATTTTAATTGGACTATCTTTGAAGCTAAATGTTTATTAAATATCGTTCTAGGACCTTTTACACTTGGTGTTGCAAAAATCTTCATAATTCTTATAATTTGCTCAATCCAACTCTAGATTTTTTTTCTAATCTTTAAGAGGTAAGGTGTTCTATCCTTTAACGTTTGGATCCAGAACCCCTAACATGCATATTTTTTCTTTGCATAGCTTCATCCTGCATTATAAAATACAATTTCATCAATGGATGAAATCAGTCTTTCATTATTCAGTAATGGAAAACTAGCAGCTAATTACCTTTTCAGTGATCACAGGCTTATCATCACTAGATTCAATGTTAGCATTATAGTTACCAGGTAAACCAGAGAAATCACTATTAACTAGGCATTGTATCAGCCTATCTATATCATCAGGCTTATCCTTTTGCCATAAAGGGTTCACAACCTAACACATGACCAAATAACTAAAATTAATATTAACTAGTATATTTAATCATCTGCATATTCAATTGAAAAGTCTTAAACAAGTACCTGAGATCCTTGACTTTGTGAAAAAGCAAAATCATTTGCAGGTATAGCATCTTGAGACAAATTTATTATTGTTTCCTATATGATAGATACTAAATATTATAATCAACTCATATTTAAGGAAAGGTGTTGTTTAATGTTGTAATATTACCAGTGATGCTTCTTGGAAACTACTATCAATAATGTGAATTTGGTCATCAATTATATTGTCATTTGGAATAGAAGGGTGAAATATTCCATCATTAATTGCTTTGTTGGTACCCTTATTTCAAGACCAATAAAAAAATACATTACATTTCATTTGTCATCTGAAATGTACAAGTATATAAAAAATAACTCACATCAGGTATTCATTGGAGAGTGCATGGTGTTAGTTCACATGTCTGTTATCCAAGCTTGCTGCTTCATTTCTACTGTCTTTTTCTGAACTTCACAGGTATGCTTCTAGAAGTCTTGCCTTTTATACCCTAAAATATTGGTTTTGTCAGTACTTACATATAGCTAAAACTATTAGACATTAGTTTAAATGAAGTATATTAGATATAGTTGTGCTTACCCCTGAAGTATGCTGAGCGTTGTTGGTCACATTACTTGTATCTTCTTCATTTTGATTTTCTTTCTTGTGGTATTTCTTATTGTGGCCTTTGACATCACAGAGGGTACATGTCATGACTGTCCTTTTCCTAGACATACTCCCAGTTTTAGCTAAATATTCTAATTCTTCCTATTATAATATCCTATTTTTGACCTTTCTTCCTTTTTTAGGTTTTGGTCTGGTTGAGGGTAGAAGAGCTTTCCATTTCTCTCAATCCATAACTCAGAACCATTGGGAGGTTAAAAGTATGGCTATATATTTGGAGGCAGGTTTTGATCTTGTAACAATCATCTACATATTCCTTTGATTTCTCTCTGTTCAACGTCAATGCATATACAACATGTGCATAAAGGATGCCAGTAAGCTCCCACCTCCTACAACTACATGTTCTATCTACCTTGTCTATCACAAATTGCCCACCAAAGCCAAAGACTTCAAATTTATTACCTCTTACCCATCTTGAATTGTAGTTGAAAGACCATTCAATGATTTTGTTTAACTTTTTCTGAATCTTTGGGCACAAAGACCCTTGAACTTTTTTCATAGCATCCCTCTTTATCCATAACCTCTTCATAATTATGCCTAATTATTTCTAAACAAGTAATAATACCTTTGTCCTAGCCTATAATATAAAGTTATTAAAACACTTGTATATATTATTAAGTAAAAGATCACTTTTTATATGGGTTTGGAAATGTGACCTGCTCTAGTGTCTTGGTGCTATGTTGCATAGCCATTGATGAGCTTCATGGAATTTTTCATCTGAGGCTTCCATGGCCTTTTGAAATTTTTGCACGTAACTTGATCTGGCACAATCCCACAGGATGTCTTTTAATTCTTTTCCTCTGAAGTCCTTTCTAAAGTTGGTATAGATATGTCTGACACGCTATCTTTTTTTTTTTTTTTATGCAGAGTAAAGCTCATCCAATGTAGGTATTAATCCCTATAAAATATACATGTTATGCCCCATTCAACTTTAAATAAACCGATAAATAAAGGAAACTAACAAAGGGTCTCTAACTATAGGGTTACAAAAAATATAGAAAGAACAACCCTTTGGACACTTGGCTTTGCGTCTTAGTTTTTTATTTGGCCTAAAAATAATTTTCCACCTATTTATCCTATCTCATTGTCTGCATGCTTCTTTGAATTCCTCTAAAGATTTGAATTTCATTCTAGTCTCTAATCTAGGATTTGCCATGTCTCTATCAACCTTGAGTTCAGGGTACCTAACTTTAGGTTGATTTATATCCCCTTCTGCCTCTATGTCAGAGGCAGATTCAAGCTCATTAGATGGAGCTAAATCAGAGTCATCACACTCAACATCAATGATGCCTATAACTAGATCTAATGAAGCAGATATTTTGGATGCTTCTTTTCTCATGTTTCTCTTAATACCCTTATCTACATTTTGTTCAAATAAATCATCATCATTATCCTGTATTTCATAATCATTGTCTATGAACATAGTTGAAGGGTCCATATAGCCTACATCCTCGTCTAAGCTAACCTCATTGTGACTATCATCATCAGTAGATGGCAACCAAATTTCTTTACCCTTGTCTTCTTTCATACTCACCTCCCCACCATCTAAACCCTGTACCTTGACTCAGGCTCATGTTTCACATATATATTCATCACTTTGACAAAATCAATATGATGCCCCATTTCTAAAACATCATTATCACAACCTAATGTAAACAAACCCTCACTAAAATTACTATTGGGTCTTTGCCAATAATAATTCACATTTTTTGTTACACCACATTCCACTCCCTTTCTAATAATTTCTATTATTGATATTTATTAGCACTACAAAAATTAATATATCCTATAGACCCATTACTATATGTTGTTGTCCCAAATTCTCCATTGATATGCAAATTAATAGTAAAGTAATCAGAGATAGTGGTTGCAAACAATAACCAAAATATTATTCAAAAATAAAGCAGTTAATAAATATTGAATATGTCTAACAATTCAATTTAGGACAAAAACCTAAAATCTAATTTCATTTAAACATTTAATCAGAATGTTATTTCGTTTAACTTATAAAAACCGAAATTTATCCACATTTTTATAATAAACCTAACCGGATTTGTCCCAAAAAAAATTAGCAAAAAAATAAATAATATATATGCCAGACAGTCATATAAAATAAATAAACCCTAATTTCAAACACCCTTTTTATTTAACACAGTATGTCAGAATACTTTTAGGTCCCCACACCACGAATTAATTTACCGACAAGCATTCAATAACCAACAATCATGTCAATGAAATTATAGAAATATTCAATAGAGTTCCACACTAGTTAAACCCTTAAAAGAAGCAAGAAAGAGAGAGAAACAAATAGAAAATATACTTAATTCCATTACACTTACAGTAGCTCAATACCTTTTCTTTTTTCTTCCTACATCTCCAATCCATTCCCATCGACTCAATTCCCTCTCCAATACTGCTCTCTACCACTGGTATTTAACCCAACGAATTAAAACCCTAATTTTTTGGCCATTTTTTCGCTAGTCTATGGTCTCTGATTCTCTAAAATTAGGATAGTTTTAGAGAGAGATAAGAGAGAGAAGAAAGATGGCTGAAAATTCAAAATGAAATGTCAATTCGATGTAGGCAACTTTCTGAGTAGATTTTTCTCTCTCCATACATGTAGCACATGCATGAAGAGAGAGACTACAAATCTGCAGTACTGGACCCCACACAATATTTAAAATAAGTGTATGACGTGGACTTGCTAACTCAATATTTCATCCTATGTAGTATCGACGTGACACTAACGTGGTAACTGAGTTAACATTTGGCAATGATATGTCATGCCACGTGAATAAAACGGTCTCCAAATTTAGCCAGTGATATATCAATGAAAATTTTTTCAAAAACTTAGTGATACATCTAAAAGATTTTCTCGTTTAGTGGACAAAATGTTAAAAATACCAGACTTTAGTGATCGTTAAAGCTATTTACCCTTCAAGTTCAAGTACAAGTTTTATTAAAATATCAAGGGGATTAGCTATTCACCCTAGGAATGATAATTTTTTTTAATCACATTGGATATTCAATCTAATATGACCTTTACTTGCCCCGCTCAATAAATATAGTTAGGCAAATTTTTTAATTTGATTAAGAATTAAATTTTGGTTCAGGACAAGTTGGATTTAGATATAGGTAATAGTATAATCTAATTTAAATCCGATTCGATTATATATATTTATTTTTAGTATTATATTTATATTTAATATATATATTTTTAATTTATAATTATTTTTTTAAATATAAATAATATTAAAAATATTTTTAAAAATTAAAATAAAAAATAAAAAAATATATAAACGAATTTTGCCTGCTTTGATCTGTCCCACTATCTCTATTCCACCCTAAAGTGGAGTGAATATTTTTATTTTAAAATAAATTAAATTCAAATTTTATAGAATTTACTCCAAATACGATTTTCAGACCTGTTTCTAGCCCTAATTCACTTTAAATTTATACAATTATTCATAATTTTTTTTAAAAATATGATAATTTTTTCTATTATTCCATGTAACATTGCAGCTTGTATCGCAATATTATTATATATAGATCTCTTCCTTCTTTCTCTTTTTTTTTTCCTAACATCTTTTGATTTTTTCTATCAGAATCTTACATCCATTATACATTATAAATTAGATATATTCTACCTCAATTAATTTTGAGATCACGTGAGTAGAGTTGGCTATATATTATAAATTAATATAATATATGAAAATAAATAAATTTTTAATTATCAATATCAAATATTATAATTATAATTCAAATTTAATATAAATAAAATCAATTAAAAAAATATGAATTATTATGTGAACTGGCATGTATCTGTTTTGATCTTTTGACGAATTAAGCACAAAAAAAATGAGAAAAAAATTATGGAATTACCAAAAATAGAAATAATTAAAATTTCCTCTAAAAAATAATACCCCTTCTCTTTCCAATATGTACCAAAATGACACTGAAAAAGCCAAACTTGCAGTGGCCAATTACGTTATTATAGAAAACGACCAAGGGCATTACGGGAATAAATAATTGTTACAATTCTGAGTCCTGAATCAGAAGCTTCTTTGTGTTCACTCTTGGGTTTTGATATGGAGTCCTCTTTTTGACTTTAAAATGGGAATGATCTCGTTTCTCTGAAATTGCAGAATTTCCTTGATCTTCTTTAGCTTTTGCACCTTAATACCTCATAGTATAAGAGGAGCTTCTTCTTGCAATCAAGTTTTCTATAAAGAAATTATTTCTTTTTCTTTCTAGGTGAGTGTTTGTTTTTGTTTTCTTGGGTCTTTTAAGCTTGTAATGTATATGAAAATTGTTAAACTTTGTGATTTTATTACTTATAATTTGATTCTGGTTTATGGGTTTTGTTCTTGGAGGTAATTCAAGACGTGGGTGGTTTATAATTTTTGTAGATTTTTTCAATTTTTATTGAATATTGAAGTTCTGGGGTTTATCTACATTAATTAACTCCAGATTCTTCTCATTTCTTTTCTTTTGTTCTTGAATTTTGTTGTTGCTTAATTAATCTTTCTGATTATTTATCTCTAAGGCATATATAATTATTATTATTATTATTATTATTTTATTTTGAACGTATATTATGTTGTATTGCTTGGCTTGATATATGTGAGAACCTCAGAGTTTGTATATTATTTTTCGCATTTTTTATTAAATATTCAAAATTCTGAGGATATCGAAGTTTTTACTCTGTTGGGTTGGAATTGCATACATGATACATTTGTTTCTTTTCTCTTATTTATTTATTTTTGCGGTGTTTTTGAAAAATCTGCTTTTCTATTTTTTGCCTCTGTCCTCTCGCTCTCTCTCCTGGTTTATTAGTATTAATTCATTGGATGATATTGAAAGGTTGATTTGATTTTCTAAGAATTATAGTACCTTAAGCTCAGATACCTTCAAGGATTGATGATACGAAATGTTGATATTTGCAGGTTGTGTTCTTTCTCAAGAACTCTTTTCTAAGAATTAAGTCACAATGCGTGCACCATCCTTGCTTGCACAGTGCTTACCTGGCTTGGTTACTAATGACCGAGCAAGTCACAGCATATGCAGTGTTTCAGACAGAGATGTGCATCTCCCCTCTCCGGCCGTTGAGATTCTCCCTTCCAAGGTACTCATCTTGTTATTATGTGTCAACTCTCTTTAACCTAAACCTGTGTGTATCACCTGATGCAGGAAATGGAAGTTAAAATTTGCCACAGCACTGAGATGTTTGATTCATCTTTTATGTGGGGATGGGAGCTTGAGGTTTACCCTTAAAATTAATACACATCCTATTTTGTACTGTACAGATGGCTCACCCTTATAAATATTCTGGGGATAATGTAGAATTGCAAGGAATTAATGTGTTCAAGGTATGTAAAATCATCTCTTGATGATTTCTTTTATATGTAACAGCTGGTTTTCATTGTGCCAAAGTTAAAATAATTAAGGAACTAAGTTATTACTAGTTCACCAGCCTTTATGTGTTTTAGTTGTTTCAAAACCTTTCTTTCATAACTTATGACTGTTTCAATTTACATCTAAACATAACTTTTCTCTCACCCTCACATATATTGTCTTGTTGTCTACATGCTTGACTCTTTCTTTGACCTCTTACAGGGAAGAGTTAGTGTTGCTGATATTATTGGTTTCACTGGTTCTGAAATGATATCCTCAAAACCTGATGGTAAGCATATAGGTTTCTAGCATCCGCTTCAAAATGAAGTTGTTCAATTCAATTTTGAAGTACTAAATATATGTGTAACTGTCATGCAATAATGTACTTTAGCGTAAAATATTCATATTATTGAATTGATTGGTGCTGATGACTAGACACTTCTTTACAGGGTCTCTGAAATCTTGGGACAGCTCTATTGATCTTGTAAATGTCCTTAAGCACGAGATTCGAGATGGACAACTGAGCTTTAGAGGCAAGAGGGTACTTGAGGTAATTAAGTTAATGAAAAGCTTTTGCTGCTTCATTTAGTATACTCTGACCTTATGTTTGTTACTCCTAGTTTAGATAGGCCTGATGATCTATGATGCACGTTCATGTACAGATGTTTGTGCATGCAGACAGATAGATATTTTTAATTATTTAGCAGTAGCCAGAATTTGATATTACATTGGATATCATGGGCCACCATCATTTAACAATATTATTCTTATTGGACAAATGCTATGAGAAACAGGAAAACCTTATATATCCTTTTGATGGGATTGTATTACACGGAGAAGAATTTGGTTGGCTTTGTCTATATTAAACAAGATTGAAAATGTACTATTTTTTTATTTTATATCTGACTTGAAAAAAAAAAAATTGTTTGAACTGCATATTTTACATTGCTAAACAATCAAGTAACCTTGTTATTTTCCCTTTCCTAAGGGGATCTAAGACCTATAAGCTTTCCTTGATATCAAATTGCTATTTTTACTCCCTTTTTTCTTTTTTTTTTTTCTTCAATTTGAAGTACTTCATTATATCCTCTATTTGGTGGTTTTTACAGCTTGGCTGTGGCTATGGACTTCCAGGGATTTTTGCTTGCCTGAAGGTAAATGCCTTTCACCACCTCACTATCACTTTTGTTATCATTCTTAAGTTATGGTTACATCAAAACATGTGTATGGTGGTGACTTATTTTCTGTCAAATCTAGCTTGTTAACTTTCGCTAACTTTTGACTTCCAGACAATTCAATGCTTTTAATTTTAACTTTTATTATTATTTTTTTTTTGTATATTTTTATGTGGGAGCAACTGGTACTCAAGTCATAGATTGAAATACGGGGATTTTGCATGTTGTCTTGAATATTGAAGTACTATTTGTGTGTAAACCACTTATTTTACTAAGTTCCTCTTAAGATGGAAAATCATTGGCTGCCCTTATTTTTTTAATAACTATCTAATATTGTTGGGATCTTGTTTCATAATTGAAGACACTTGCGCAATTCAAATTAGTATTACCTATGTTCATTGAGATTGGGAAGTTTTTAAGCTTTCATTGTCTTTTTCAAAATTGATTTCTATCCTTGTAAGAACCAATGAATTGAGTGGGGTTGAAATATATTTTGTTTATTCACTCTTTTATCTTTTCTTCTAGAATATGTTAAAAGAGTATAGAAATATTTTTTTTTTCAACATTGTGCCAATTGAAGCTAAAAATCTATTTTACAGGGGGCTGGTACCATGCACTTTCAAGACCTGAATGCAGAAACCTTAAGGTGTACGACCATACCAAATGTCCTTGCTAATCTTGAGCAAGCCCGGGACAGGCAGAGCCGACAGCCAGAGAGCCCTCTTACTCCGTCAAGATATATTCTGTCCCCGTCAGTGCACTTCTATGCTGGGGACTGGGAGGAACTTCCAACAGTCTTGTCTATTGTGACGAATGATGCCTTTGAAGTGACAACAGGGATGAGCCTGAGCTTCTCGGAGGAGGATTTCATGGATGGATGTAGTAGCCAAGATGGTAGCATCATAGGACAGGAAACTTCCTCAAGGCGATCCAGAAAGCTTTCCGGAAGCCGCGCATGGGAGAGGGCTAGTGAGACAGATCATGGAGAAGGCGGGTATGATGTTATTCTGATGACAGACATCCCATACTCAGTGACCTCGTTGAAGAAGCTATATGCGCTCATTAAAAAGGTTAGTTTGTTGGTTTCTTGTTCTATAATTTTTTCATTTTATTTTTATAAAAAATAAACATTTGCACTACCAATCCATTGACTAAGGTGACAAGACATGATATGGAGCTTCAGATAATAGATGAAAATAAATTTTTTATATGGGATATGCCTCTAAAAGGGCAAACTTGGATTTAATGCCCCTTTTTGGGCAAATTTGTCAAATATTTGTGAATCGTAGAAGATACTGAATGTATTTGGTTAATATTCTGATAACTTAGATTTTGGAACTTGATGAAGAATTATACCTTTTTTTTTTTTTTTCGAGGCAAAAGAATTATACAATTTTCAATGAAGTTGCTGTGACAATAACAGAATATTGGCAACAATACACTGAATTCAACATCTAGTATTGGCAACTATCTAGTTTTGCTGAATTCAACATAAAATCACTTCTGGATTTGGTGTTGCACGCATCAATAACTGGCCCTTATCACATATGGGTAGACTTAGACAAGTTTTCTTTGTAGTAGATGTATCCGGATCATGCATGGATTTTGAATCAGAATGGTTATGATAACTACGTTATTTTGTCTTACAATTCTGATCCCCTGATAGGCTGATGATCAAGTGTAAATTGTAAAACCAATGAAGATTATTGTATATTGTAACTATTTGATTTTAAGTGCCATTTAGTAATTTATTAAGTTGAAAATTTACACGGGCAATACATATGGATAGATGACTAAACAGCAAGTTGCCTTGGAAAAATTTGGATCATACACAAATATGGAATTGAGCATGTGTTTATACGGTTACATTTATAACTATATTTATTTATTTTTTGATAACCAGTGCTTGAGGCCACCATATGGAGTATTATACTTAGCAACAAAGCGAAATTATGTTGGCTTCAATAATGGAGTGCGGCACCTGAAAAGTCTGGTAGATGAAGAAGGCATTTTTGGAGCCCATTTAGTTAAGGAGATGACAGAGAGAGAGATTTGGAAGTTCTTTCTCAAGTGAAGATGAAGTTCAGAAGCACCCAAAGACTGATCTCAAGTGTTCAGATTCTATTTGCTCTAAATACTATATTTGTATATTGCAGTCTACAGATCACAAATATTCTTATTATTATTATTTTTTTTTCATAATAATGAAAATCAGAATCTCAAGGTTCAGTCATTGGCCATCTAATTTTGCTTCCATACCTTGTGTATTTTTTTTTTGGTATTCTTTGTCAGATTCTTTAATTGTAAATCTGTAAATCTAAGGTTGAAATTCATGTTGATTTTTATCCTCTTTCATTTATTTATTTAATATATATTTTTGGTTTTTTATTAAATTTTATGTGAATTTTAATACAGTCGATTCCAATTAATTTTGCTAATTTTGGAATTAAGTCTTGAGATGAATTTTTGTATTCATAATATTTATAGTTTAGTTTAGACTTTCTATTATATTTTTTATGATTCCATGTATGACTTGATTAAGTTGATGCATAAGCACTAGGAAATTAATGGTAGAAAAGTATTTTTAGGTTCTTCCGAGGACTTTTTTTATGAGTTTTAAATAACTGGAAAAGATGAAAGAATTTTCAAGGGAGAGTACAATTCTCTTTTAATTATTATTGAATTCGTATTAATAAAAGAATGGAAACTCTAATACAGTTGAATTAAAATTTATTTGGTAATAACAATTTTTGAGAGAATATTATGAATATTTATTTATATTGAATTAAATATATTTTAATTTAATAATAAAAATATAAAAATTGACAAAATATTTGATTTTTCTTCATCAATTGTATTTGATATAGCTTTATTTTTTTTAATTTAAAAATTAATAAATATTTATATTTCAAAAATAATTAATAGTTCATTATTATTTGACAATTACAATTCTTAAAAGTATTCATGTCCTCGTATAATCTCCAATTAAAAGAAATATTAATTAATTAAATATTAATTTAATTTATTAATTTAAGTCGAAATCATAAAAAATTATTATATAATTAAGATTATTAATTCATCGAATATAAAGATTTCATTGTATCTATATTATATGAACCTATTTTATTAGTTAAATTTACAGCGGAAGTGCAATTTTATATTCATTTTAAATTAAATACAAAATTGAAAAATAGTTTGTTTATTAATGAGGTAAAGAAGCAAATTTCATTTTATTTCAGCCATTCCAACACTCGTAGTAATTTTGTACAAGTACAAAAACAATAAAAATTGGAAATTCTTTTCCACATTCAGTCACATATTACACAAAAAGAGGTTCAACTTCAAGTTTTCAAATAAAATTCTGAAATGTCATTAACCCAAATGACATGTACAAAATCTCAATTCTGCATAATGTTCTCAGTTGGTAAACACAATCATGATTCTATATTGACATGAGCTGCAAGAGAAAAACACAAGCAAGTAGTCACAGTGTTTCCTCAAGTTACTTGCAATAAAATTGCTCATCACTAAGCAAGTAAAAGATTTCAAGCTGAATAAGAGCTCGTATAAGGACTAGATCTGCAACATCTATTTTGAAACATCATCTTTGGATGAGACTCAGAAGCTTCTTCGATTTTGTTACAGGACCCTAGAACAAAATGAGAGGTAGCTAACCAAATTCTAGGAGAGACATAATTGACTTTGCATTGATCTCGGTAGATATGCCATCTATAGAACTCAATGAATCTATGAAACTAGAAATAATAAATTTACTTTGATCCTGCAGTTTACTAGCAAAATAAACAAAAATTCATTCACCTGCAACATATTTACTTTCTTTGAGCCTCTTGCTTTTTACATTTCCACAGGAGTAAATCACACAACTGTTCTGGGAAAAAAATTACGAGTTACTCCTCTGTGTGCTTTGATTTTCTCCTAATCTTCTCCAAGTCATTTTCCCGCAATGCAACAAGGTCAAGATTGCCATAAGATAGAGAAGAGGAATCCCGACAATGCAACCCCCAGACGCCAAATTGACCAGGGTCTATGAAGATTAAAACAAGAAGTTAGAGTAATTCAAGCAATAACTGCAAGTAACATTACAGAATTATGCATTGAGAAGACGACTTCAAGTAACATCAAAGGTAAAATTAAGAAACATGCAGTACAATCCCAAAGAATTACAAACATGAGCCATTACTCATAAAAAGGATAATCAAAACACATGATAAATATTATAAGCAATCTTCCCAAATTAAAATGAATATTTTAAAATAAATTAAGAAAAAAAGGTCATCTATATAACTATATTTCTAATATGAATCCAACGCAACCCCCCTTGCCTCTGTACTCCACCATAGTTTTAGATTTACCAATGCCAACTACAAGTCTCCAACTAATGTTGTGGAGGCCCATTTCCCTTTTTCAAGCTACTTTTTATTGATTCGACTCTAAATTGCTAATAATCAACCAAGAGAACATGAGTTATCTAAAGAAGGCAAAAAATTCACACATGAACATGCATTTACATTTTATGAATCTTCTGAAATAAACTGTAGCAACTCACACTTTCCAATTTTAAGGTCCATTAGTTGGATGGCAAGTGTGTACAATATAAAACTCATTGTTGTCTTGAAATTAATTGTTTTCCTATTTCAGCTTGCAAAGAATATATTAAATGTAAATTCATGAACAAAATTTATACAAAATAAGTGCCATGAATGTAAAGAAGAAAGCTTTTTGCTTTTACCAACAATCCTGCAACAAGATGAACAACAGGGACAAAAAATTGGTCTACTTTATTTCCTTCTGCATACCCATTAAATGCAATGACCATTGAGAAAGTGTGAATTGTAACAAATGCAAGAGCAATAATAGCTGCAATGTGTAAGACAAAAAATAGTTAGAGAAATAAACATAACGAGCAATTAGTTTTAACATATTTGTAAATCACTTGAAACTCAAAAACTTAACCAATGACCAACAGGAAAGTCTACAACAATAACTCTTAGTTGTTCCTAATCTACTCAGATCACAAAATAAATAAATAAGCTTATAGATTGCATGACACATGCTTAAACTAATTTCATATTGTCCAAAAAACATAAAATGTAATATATGAAGAACATACCAGAAATAAGAAAAAATGGTATATCTGAACAACTATCAACGAAGAATGTTGCTGGTCCAAATTATGGCGTTAAGAGACTAAGACAAAAGAACACAGAATGGGCTACACCATGACCTAAGCCACCAGCTGCATGAATTGATCAAGTAACAATGGCTCACACATCAAGTTATAAATAAAAGCAGAAGAAACAGAACAGGAAACATTATTTTTATTGAAATTACTTTGTCAGAACAAGCACTGCTATTTCTTTATCTTTTGTTGCTGTTGTTGCTGGGAAGGGGTGACAGCATCTGCAATACATGTTTATTTAATGTATCACAGAAATTATGAGAACATCCCTATCTTTTGGTTAATCCTTATTCGACTACCTGTACTGTTTGCCAGGTTTACACAGTAAGTTGAAATTCACCATGATGTCAGCATTGTTAAATCCTGGGCTCCTTGCCCAACAAAAGCTCCATTCAAGACAGGTCAGCTAATAAAACCTAGAGTTCTGTCATATAAGAGATCAATGGTCGGGACAATAAAATTTATGGTATATGGTTGAAGACTTTGCTGAACTATACATGGTGGTAGCCAAAACAGTATTTGGAGATGAACAAAAAATAATTTCACTCTCTGACCTCATTTTTCCCTTCCAATGCATAAGGTTGAACCAAAGCCATTTGCATCCCATCAATATGTAACTGCAAATGTTACCAATGTCTATAATTGTTCTTACAAACAAGGTAAGGGGAAAGAATGGAGTTCAAAGTTGCAATTTGAAGGGCAGTTGTAGGGTTATGGAAACTGGTAACACAAAAGAATATGAAAGTATTTCAAAGCTTACCTAGAGCAATCAACATCTTATCTGTCAGAAATAAGCATGGTTTTGAGATCCTATCAGCAAAAGCATCCAATGTATCTTCTAACCACCTAGAAGTCCAAAACAATAAGATGTGACAAAAACTAAAAGAAAATTATGTAGAGGAGATCACAGTCTTTAGTATCCATTCAAGGTTCCAAAATAAGTTCTTTACCACATATTTACCCATATATACATGCAGACATGCATTATATTAAGTTTAAGGAGGGAAAAAAAAGGTAAAAAAGTAACAGAATGTTCCTGTTTGGTGATGTGTTGAAAATAAATGAAAGAAAGGATATATTTTTAGTTTTAACAAGGTTATACTTTTTAAAGTGAATATAAGTGCGGGAATATGAAGCACGGACACTCTCTCCTAGTTGGAGAGTCGGAGTCAGACACCTGTCGAACACTGACACGCGGTCAATGATTTTCGACACTTTGACTTCGATACGCGTATTTGACCGTGTCCGACATAGTCAAATGGCAATATTCGTAAATAAAAATCCAATTTATTAATAATTAGCCTACAGACAATAAAAAGAGGACTAAATGAATAATAAGCAGTATGACTAAATTGTAATATGAAAAATGGCAGTATCCATTAATGGATACAGTTTGTTTTATTTATTTTTTTGTTAAATTAATGAATACAAATGATATATATAATGTATATATTAAAAATATTATTTAATATTCATACGTATCTCAACGTGTCAAATCTAAATTTTTTTAGAATTAACGTGTCAAAATGTCGTATCATATTGTATCGCGTGTCAGTATCGGTGCTTCATAGCAGGAATATGCCAATTGCAAGAAAATGAAAATTATTGAAAAACATTATACGTAAATGGAACTGGCAGCTACAAAGTTTTCACAAATTAGTAACTATTCCCCACTTTGCAGATTTTTTCCAGCTTACAAATTTTGTTAACATTTTCAATTAAGCATTGAGGGATTGTATATTCTTTCTTGGCTTTAAATTAATCGTATATTATTAAGGACTAATCAACACAATTTCTAAATTCTCTTAAGTGTCAAATCATATCCCTTCAAAGATACATTATGAACATTGAGTACAAAAGCTCATAGCATGAATGGCATTTCACAGCAAGGAGATGTTTTCACCACAAAGATAACCTCGCCGTTGAACATAATATACAATTAACAAGGAAATGCATTGCATCCCACAAAAAAGTCCACTATGCAACATGAACCAATGTGCTTAAATCTGCTTTGAACCTGAATTGCACAGATTATAACAAGAACCAAAGTGGGAAAAAGTACCAAGACACTAACTTGTAAACTTTCCAAAAAAGAAACCGAAGCCCTTCTTGAAAACTAACCGACGTAACTATAAGCAATGCGTATGGCCACCATGTTGTTGATTTCAGAGGAAGAAAAGCCCTCCAAACTCCCGAAAGCACAATCAGACTTATAAGCCATAACAGAGCACTACATAAATTAATTGCAGAAACCCATTAGAGGACCAACAAAAACAGATTGAATTCAAATAAAAAAGGAAATTAAAGAATGCCCATTTCAAGTTTTTATTTTAGAGAAGATTACATCCTCACCGAACTTCCACTTCTAAGTTAGCTAGGTCAAACATTCTGGTAATCTGATCGATAACAATCAGAGAATTTATACAAATTTCTGATAGGAATTAAAATAAAAGTTTCTATCTTCATTTAAAGGTCAAATTATCCCAAAATATAATGTGGGAAAGCAGAAATTTTTCAACTTTCTTCCATTTTCCTTCTAAAGTTGACAACTTTTTCTAGGAAATGTTGATGAGATGAAAATAAACATTGTTAAAAAGGAAAAACAAGAGACACTGGAGAGAAAATTGGTGGGTGTGTTAATAGTATAGTAAATTATGTACCTGGAGAGGACGGTAAGGATCAAGAAAGGCTTTTTGGAGATGACAGAGACGAAGAGTGAAAGAGAAGGGCCTAAAGCTAGCAAAGCGTAGCCGATCCCTGCGGCTACCGTCATTTTCCCTTTCTCTCGCAATCTCAAAGACAGCTCCTAAACGCGGCCCTCTGTCTCTCTCTATCTCCTCTTCTCTTGTGTTTGGGGGCAGCGGCCGATCCAAGAAACCGTAATTGGGGGCGGCCAAGATACTAATCGCACTGGAAAAAAACTCGCCGCAGAATAGACAACAAAGCAACAAAAGTCTCAGAAGACAAAATTTACAAATGAGATGTCTAGTAAGTAGATATTTAAAACCTTTACCATGAAATTGAGCTCAACTCATTGAAAAATGGTAATATATGTAAGAATTATTAAAATTTTATAAGCAAAAGTTAGATTATATCTCTTATATATCCAACAATGGTTGAAAAAATAGAAAAGAAATTATAAAATCAAAGTGCAACAAAAATAAAAGACCAAAGGTTCAAAAGTAACCCAAGTTAGACTCTGATCAATCATAAAAATAGTTATATACTTGTTACTTTGAAATACAATTATATAAACATATAGTAAAAAATAAAATAAATAATATGATAAAAAACAATCATCCACAAATTAATAAATTAATAATTAATGCTTTAATTTGTTACGATAGAACAAAGTCATGAAATTAATTAATGCATAAAAAATAAAGTCCTTATACATATGGCATAGTACTATTTAGAACTTCATATGAAGAAAAAAAACAGACTTACATAAAATGAATGATGAAGAGAGGAGGATTTTGCCTCAATTTCTCATCTGAAATTCTGTGATGTACTTGCTGCAAATTGGATTAACAACACACATTACAGAACTTATTAGAGGAATTCAATATTTATTTGAGTGACAAAACCTATTAAAGAGATTTATAAAATTACTTACTTTTATTGAGTTTTTTTATTTCTAATCTTTTGGTTTACTTTCTTGTTGCAAAATTGATTTAAATTTTGAAGAAAAATTGTATATATTTTGTGTTGGCTTTGGGCGTTATATGTTGTGCTTTATATAACAAGTTTAAAATATCTAAGTGAAAGGTTAATCAATTTGTTAGACTTTTAGTGTCTTAACATGTTTATTTAGATAGGTATAAATAATTAAATTTATTTGTTTATTTATATGCAAGAAACACTTTATAGAATTGTAAAAATTTAGTATGTAGTATCCACTACTAATAGACATAAAAGATAAAAGTTTGAGATGTTGGAAAAGTAGCCCCCGCTACATGTTAAGTAGCGCCCTCTACAGTGCAATTCCAACTGCTATTAAGAAGTTTAGAAGGTCCAGTAACTTAAGTCTAGGAAATGAGACAAGTGGCGTTCGTTACTACTTTTTGTTCCCACTGCTACATATGTGGTGAAGTTAAGTAGCAGCCGCTACAAACATGTCACCATTGTGATTATGAAGTCCAGAATATTCAGAAGCTCAAATGTTCAAGTAGAGCCCGCTACTGAAAGAGTTTAGAGAAACAATAGCCTTTAGGAGAATTTGGACAATAACTCACAGCCGCTACATATTAAGTAGCGTCCGCTACCTATGAAATTCACAGTCGCTACAAGTCAGTCGTAGCCGTAAAGTTCTTCACTCCAGGATAAGTAGCGCATGCTACTTCCTATGTAGCCGCAGCTACAATTCAAAATCTGACAAAAAAATAGTCGTTGAAAGTCGAGTTTTTATATTAAATGCATATTTAATGCACCCAAACAGCTCTATTTGGCTAAAAACTATTAATATGAGTGTCACACCCCGACTCCAGTGGTACGATGGTCCTAGAGCAAGGGTAGGTTTAAGGTGACCATAAACCCGTAGAACTCACATATCCTGAATCTCATACACAATTATATCAATTATAAACATCATATAATATCATACAATGATCATTTCTATAAATCCAATTAAACATCAATCATATCTTTACCATTATCATTTCATAGCTTTCTCTTGTTCCTTACTGATCAAAAGATGCATCTCACATCACTAAGGAACAAGAGTAACCAAAAGGTAATAATTCATACATCATACATATTATCATCCTCGAATGACTAACTACAGAGCTCTAGAGTATACTTCCAATACATATGGTGTCATAGTACCATTTAATGAATATACAAAATCATATTTCAAAACAATTACAATGTAGGCTTCTTGGAAGAACGAGTCAAGAAGCTTGATCTTCTCTATTTGCTCCCTCACGAGCTACACTACCACCTGAAATCCACAGAAGAGGAGTGAGCCTTCAACTCAGTAAGATATGAACATCATGAATCAAGAATCTGAATATTAAATCATAATCATGTACATATATTTAGATATAAATGGGTATGAAAGAATCTCAAATTATACTTGAAGGAACATGAGTGCTTATAATAATTAGCACTATCAAATCATATCAGAAATCAAATCATGGTTCTTATTTAGAATACAAAATGCCCACAAAGAATGGCATTATCAAATCTCATCTGCTAGAACTGATCTCGTGTCATATCATACGTATCAGTAGCCTTGCTACCTTAACATTAACGCATGCTTGGCCAGGCATACGCCTAGAAGTCATGGTCCCCTTTAGGTGGAACACTGATAAAAACCCTATCAGCTGGGCTTCCAAAGTGCACAATGGACCAATGAATTTACTCTTATTAGAAAGAGCGTTCTATCCATAGTGTCATGTGGTATCAATCTCATAAGAAGCATATTGGTCGCAAGACCATCAACATAATTTATCATTCAATCGAATTTAACAAGCAAGAAGCATATGAACTTGATCCAAGAAAATTGATCAAGTCATTTACATTATATATATATATATATA
>CANXYC011631057.1:0-21679 GCA_948193065.1 Aleurites moluccanus
CATCTTTTTCAGAATTTCAAGAAATAATTTCCAAGAATATCTTTAAAAAATGATTTTTGGGCAGCAGCTAGGGCTACCCATGGCAAAGAATTTTGGGTAGCAATGAACAATATGAAAGGGAAAAGGGAAGGACAACCTTAAGAATATCTGCTAAAGATTCCTTTGTCTCAATGGGCTAGACATGCATATTGGGTAGATGCCAAAAGTGATCACATCACTAACAATATGACTGAAAGTTTCAACAGGTAGGTAGGGAAGCAGATGTTCTTGCCAATAGTATGGGTAGGGAAGCAGATGTTCTTGCCAATAGTGAAGTTACTAGATGCTGTGAGGAAGAAATGCAAGGTGAGAATGCACAATAGGTATTCTAAAGCATCCCAATGGGATAAACAGGTTTGTCCAAGGAACATTAGATCTCCTAATGCTCTGATTAAGTTATCAAGAATATGCAAATTATTACCTGGGAGAAATGATGAGTTTGAAGTTATGGAAGGACCACTTAGATTTAGTGTGAAGTTGGGAGAGAAAAAATACAGCTGTAATTGGTGAGAAATTTCAGGCCTACTTTGCAAGCATGCATTATTATGTATAGGTTACAAAAGAGATGATGTAGAGAAGTATTGTCATAAATATTTTAGTAAGGATACATATATGAAAGTATATAATGGGATCATACACCTTTTGCCTGAGGGAAATTTTGAGCCCGATGATAATACTATTAAAATTCTACCTCCACCACTGAAAAGAAGTGTAGGAAGGTTTAGAACTGCTAGGAAAAGAGGAGAAGGTGAACCAAAACTAAGTACAATCAGGATGAGGATCAGAACAATGAAGTGTTCAAATTGTAAACAATATGTTTATAACAAAAGGGCCTGTCAGCGGACTCCAGTTGCTAGAGTATGTGTGACCAAACATTCAAAACTTTTATAATTCACATATTTGTTGTTATGTTTTGTACTAAATTGATTTCATATTTGTTTTACTTCCATTACATAGAGAAACAAGAAGAAGGCAAGAACCATTAATGTTTCAAATACTTCCACAAGGCATGAAGAAGGAAGTAGCAACACAAGACACTGAACATTTGAAGCAACATCAGTAGCAAATGCATAGGGGATAGTTGAAGATCAAAATACAATTGCTTTTATTTCTTTTTGTTAAAAAGCAATTGTATTTTAATTATATTAGGATTTTTTGCTTTTTTGGTATACATATATGGGATATAGTTGAAAATGATCACAAATATCTGTTTTTTTTTTGGAATATGTGATCGGTATAATCTGTAAATGTAACATTTGCTTCTTTTAGATATATTTTGGGGGATAGAATGTAAACATTTTTGTTATCTTTTGGGAGAATACAAGTGTAAACATGATGTTCATAAATTAACAATGAAAATTTACATCTTGCTGAAATGGAAATTACTTGTTATATTATCTAACTCATAATGTAATAATACAGTTTTATTTTTACAATGTATATTTTATAAATATTTATTGTTATTATGTTCCTGTTATTTTGTAATTATAATACTATTAAATCCCTATATTTAAAGTTATAAATTTTTTAAATCCCTATATTTGATGCTAACAATATGATTAGGTTCTTAAAGTTTATAGTAATAATACTATTACGTCCTTATCTTTTTATGATAAAGTATTTAAACATCCTCAACGTTTGCATTTAATACACTGTATTCCATATTTATTTAACAAATTGGTTTGACAAAACATATAACCAAGAATCAGAAATTATAGAACATGTCAACTTCATTCATATTCTTCAATACATCTTACAAAGGAAAGGGGAAGGGGTTAATCCAATTACAAAACATACATATTAACTAATGAGATTCCCCTTTTCTCCTAAAATCAAAAATTCATATGCCTTTTACATATACCCATAACCTAATACAGCACAAAAAAAAATCCACATAAGTACACCACCCATTACATAGTCAATTCATCTTCCATAACATCACAATGTTCTGAAGTAACAACGATAATGTACACTTAATTAGTAGTAAAATGAATATTTTCATACACCCAAGCACATTATCAAAGGCTTCAATTTTCTCACACATTATCAAAGGCTTCAATTTTCCCACACATCTTTCGATAATCATCCTTAAAACTCATAACTTCATTCTTCAAGTCATAAATAATTACCGGCGTAACTTGAAGCATGGAATCTACATCACAAGCTTCAATGGTTGAATAAGATTTGAATGTATTGGCAGCCTTATACCATCCAAGAAAACCATCGCACAAATTGTCGGAACAAGAGTAGTACAACTTATTCTTGTTTGCGATTGACTCTAAAATCCTAATTGCAGCTCGCTTCCCGCATTTGCAATATTTATTCAAGTTTCTCCCTTCCCAGACACTAGAATTCCCACTTGATAGCGGCATTTACATGATTTTAGGTACAAGCTATTGTGTTTTTACTTCATATTTTTCACAAATGTTCAAGAAATTAGGTGAAGGAGATATTCAGGAGAATAAACAGAGGGAAATATAAGAGGGAAAGATTTTTAGGGCAACAACTTTCTTTTATATATGTTATTGAAGGGTAATTTAGGCATATAAATATATTATTATATATTAAAATATAATAAAATATTTTTTTAGCTTTGGCCGTACGGAAAAAAGTTGAATTTTATACGGAAGGGCTTATTTTATTGACAAATATAAATAATAGGGATAATCTAAATAGTTTCTCATAATAGAAAGATTAAAGTATTAATTATATTAAATAATATGGACTAAATAGTAATTTATCCTTCTATTTTATTGCTCACGGGAATAAGGAAGGTAAAATTGATTATGGGGTCGTTACTTCTTTTCATGTTAAAGAACATAAGATCCATCCGCCACTGCCAATATAAACGTGTCTATTGCGTAGTGTATCCCTCTGATTACGTTAGCAAAAGCTATCGGTCTAAATAATAATAATAATAATTAACCAAATTATTAAAATCAAATTAATCCGATTTAATCCAAATAAAAAATCATAATTTTATTATTAATACAATTTGAATTAATTTAAAAAATAATTGAATCAATTTTTTAATTTAGATATAATTTATATATAAAAAATCGACTAAAATCAAATTGAAATATATTAAAATTATATATTTTATTTATATATATTTAAATTTTAATTTTATAGAGATTTTTTTTAATTTTTTATTTATATTAAATTTTAAGACTTTTATTTTTTAAATTATTTTTTATTATATGATACAAAATTTCCATCTATTTAAAATATAATTATTTTTATTTTACTCATTCATAAATATATTTAAAATACAATTTCATATTATATAAAAATATTTTAATTTAAATAGTATTTATTATTTATTTTTTTTAATATTTTTATCTTATTATTTAAACCGATCAAATTGATTATTTAAATCAAAATTTAAGAATATTAATTTAAATAATTTTTAATTTTACTTAATTTAAATATTTATAAATTAAAATATTAATTTGATTAAATGTTATAAATAAAAATTTTAAAGTTATTAATTTATTAAAACTATTCAGTTAAAATCCATCAAACCCAACCACAACCACCCAAATAAATAATGTGCCTCCGTTATTTCCCAGCTCACTCTCTCACCTATAGAGATCCGGCGTACGTTGGCAAATCCTGCGCATATTAAAAAGAAGAAAAGGAAAGAAAAGAGAAGAAAATTTTTCCGATTATCATCAGAATCCAATCGGAACCGTTTCTTCTTCCTTTTTCCGATCGTTTGCTCTGTAAGCTCCGATGTATTATTTTTTTATTTATTATGTTTGATCATGCACTGGAAATATTTATGGATTTGATTTTTAATGGCTTTTAGAGGGAATTTATCTGTAAATTTTTTGTGTATTGTTACAATTTGAATTTTATTGATTTTGTTTTTTTTTTTTTATCTTTATTTGAGAATTTTTAACTTATATATGAATAATATGTTTGGCTGCTGAGAGAAAGGCTGTAACATTATAATGTTTCTTTGTTTCATTGTCTATACAAAATGAAAATCTTAGATTTGTATAGATTTAATTTAAGATTAATACACACTGAATTATGTATGTGCACAAATGTAAAACTCAACTCAACTTTAGCCTTAATCTCAAAATTAATTGAGATAGGCCATATGAAATTTTTTGTTTCCATCCTGTACAATTTTAGATTACGTCTCATATTGTACTCTTCTCTTCCAAGTTAATTTTGATTTACCCTTATTTTTTTTTCTTCCTCCTCTTCTCTATCATGATGTGTTCAATATTCCTAACCAAAGCCTCCCTATGTCTCCACTTCATGTGCTCAAACCATCTCAATTGATGCTACTTTACTTTTTCTCTGATGTTACATATTTTATATAGATGTATTTGGGCAAAATTTAATTGGGTTATTGGCTTGATCTTTTTGGGATTGATTTTTTTTTTTGCAAGTTATCAATCATAAGTTTAATTGGATAAGCTTGGTTGATCCTGGTTAACTTGGTATTTATTGTAAATGTTACTGACTGTACTGTACCTTTAATAGCCTTAATAGGGGTGTATTTGGAGGAGGAGGAGGAGAGTTCAAGTAATATGCCTGAGAGAAAGTGGAAAGCTCCTTCACTGGTTGATCTTTGTGTTCATGTAGCAATAAGTAATGTGAGGTACTTAGGAGATGTTGGGGAAACGGATTTCCATCTTCTTGATCGTATTTTACCTCATTGTACAATGGACCAGTTGATACATGTAGAGAAGAGCACAGTAGTAAGATGGCCCATACCATTCTGTAAATTAATGCTTTCAGTTATTGTTTGTAGAATTATTTAACTTTTTAGTTTTGTTTAATTGGTATAGGGGCGAGATCTCAGCCCAGTAACTGATAAACTATGGAAGAAATTCTATGAGCGGCAGTATGGTGAGAGTCATACTAGTGAAGTAGTTGAGAGGATGAAGCGGCACAAAGTTTCCTTTAGATGGAAAGCACTATATGAGGTATCTCCTTTCGTAATTTGAGTTACTTTTTTCCCCCTTTTCTATTTATCCTTTGAATTGGACTGGTTTTGCTATTCTTGATGGGAATTCTTTTATTTATTGCAACTTGTTTTAGGAAACAATATTTTCTTACAAACTACTTCTTATTTGTCTAACTGGACTATAATTCTTATAGACAAAGTTGAAGCAAATTGCTCAGCATGAGGATGAAGTAGTTGCAAAACTTCGGCAATCATACAAAAAAGAAGATGCTAGTATGTAATTTATCATCCAATATATATATATTTAACCCTCAATGCCATTATATATATATATATATATATATATATAATGTGGCATTGAGGGTTATTCTTTTACATTTCTGTTTCATCATGTGTTGTTGTGATGTAAGTTGTATTTCTTAAATAGTATGTTGTCTTCTTCCATGGCATTATGTGATGTTATCATGTGTGTGATTTCTTTTGTGGGGCTGCTGAAGGCCACTGGGTATCAGATAGCGAATCCAAGGTTCTTCAGTAGCCACTTGATGCAGTGCTGAAGGTTTGGGCTGTATCTCAATGCTCTGAGGTAGTTCTTTATTGGACCAACCATCAATAATTGCTCGTTGGTTGTGAACAGCATTACGTTAATGTTTCATTCAACTTTTGTTATCTTCTTCTTCTTTTTTTTTTTTGGGTTTCTGGTGATTTATCATTGTAATAATATGCTTTATAGTCCTTTGTGCAATTTTATTTTTATTGCAAACTTTACCTGAAGGCTAGTATGGGTATGACGTGCTTTAGCTCTTCTCTGATTTTGGATGCTTGGTGTGCCTTCTAATTGTTCAGCTCCTAGATAATGCCCTGTTAATCTAGTCATACTTTTCCCTAGATAAAGAATCCATTTCATCGTCATTTTTAGGTATGCGTGAACAAATTTATGATTTAGTGTGTGTTAATGATGTGGTGGATGCTCTGGGAATCATACCACCAACTGTACAGATAGTAAAACCAACATGTCTGTTAAGAGACTTTCCCTCTCTTCTACATCCATTGAGGTGACTAGAGAATGTTAGATTAGTTGCCCTGGGGAGTTCTATCCCGCATATTGGTGACTATTACTTGAAAAAGGAGATGGGGTTTCTTGGATGATCAAATGAGGAAATTGTACTGTTCAATTTTGCTTTATATTTTAGTCTTTCTGATATGCCAAATGAGGGAGAGAGATATGACTTCTTGGAAAACTTGATGCCTGTTTAAAACATGGTACACAGGTAATTTGAGTGCTGTTCTCTGAATTCTAATTTTATATTTGAATTAGGTGTTACTCATGTATGTTAGCTGCCATGTCTTTGTGCATTCTTAAAGTTCTTAACTAATGTTCAACTTTTGTAGAAAAACAAAGTAGGCAAATTCGTCTTTGCACAAAGGTCCCACCTTCGAGTGGTAAAAGAAGCTTTTATGGTAATCTTCCCTATTCCCTTGTATTTCAGTGCAGTCAGTTTATTTGTTATTAAGACTAAGGCAACTCTGAAGCTATGGAGGATTTATTATAATTTTGTATGTTTTTAATATTTCATTTGTAGGAAATGGACCTGGATGCAATCTTTCCAATGTCAAAAGCAACATAATGAAGAAATCAAAAATAGACTTTCTTAAGAGGTAATATTATCTTATGCAATTATGCTTATTTTTAGCAAATCTTGAAATTTTTTTGCTTCAAATTTCATGACAATGACGATGATGGTAGATTATTAGAAGAGCCACTAATCATTTCGTGCATAGCAATATATTAGTAAGCTGTATTCCAAACATGGTTAGGGCATTCAACTTTCATGGGGAACTAAGGAGACATGAATTCTTCTCCATTTATGTATGTTGGCTTTACTTGTTAAAATAAAGCTTTATACTAGTGAATAAAATGATTCACAATGTTATTGAAGCAGCTTTAGTTTTAACCAAATAAATATGCGTTGAGGCCCTTTGTACAGGATTGTGTTCTTGCTTGCACCTTGGTTCACTGGGCACAATATCTCACATTTTTATGTCAAGTTTGTCCAGAAAAAAATGTTTTATTATTTTTCATTCTCCTTTTTGGCTTTTGAGCAGTCGAGAGGTGCAAAATATTGTAGCCATGAAGAAAATTTCTGTGCAAAAAAATAAAAGGTAATATTTTCATGCTGTCCTGTAACAATTTGTCCGTAGATTCTCATATCAACATCTGTTTTTTTGCCCTACAGCACCTCTTCAGTGATAAAACCAGCTAACTTTCCTGGAAATAACTCTACATCATCTTCAAAACCTGCAAAGTCCTTCGAAAGGAGATTCTAGGAGGATTTGCATTGTTATGGTGAGAGCAATGTGAAATTATTTGTTTGATTGAGTTCTGTTAAGATATAAAGTTGGATTGAATTACAGCATTTCAACATTAAATGCTTAAGCTGCCTTAATTTTCCTCTGCATCTACATCTACCTTAGTAACTTTCCATTTCTAGATAATAACATTTATACGTGTAATATATTGATTTTAATTCTGTATTTCTCTCAGTAATGACACGTTACCCAGCAAATATTAAACTGTGGGTTTGTTTCGTTTATGGAATGAAATGGAGAAAGAATAGATTCACTCTTCATAAAATTTATCATATTTCCGTAGTTTAGAAAATATTTATTATATATAATAAACTATTAAATGCTAGTCGTTCATTCTTATGATGTGCGTGTTATAATCATTATAAATTAATATTATTGGAACTTATAAATTTTAATATAATCGATATATTAATATTTTATTAATTTAAAGAAATTTTATAGTTCAATAAATATATATTTAATCAATTAAATTTATTATATTTTAGTAATTTTATAATTAATTTAAAATAAATCAAATAAATTAAAAATAAAATTAATTAAATATAAATTTATTGAAATGAAAAAATAAAATGTAATCAATTAAATATGAATTAAATAAATTAGATATTAAAATATATGATGAATTAAATATATGATGAATTGAATATAAATTAAATAAAATTAATAAAAAAAATATAATATAATTATTTAGATTTAAAATAGCATTTATATAAATTACTACAAAATTATAGTTAGAGATGAAATGTAATTAGATTTAAATTTAAGAAAAATAAGAAAAATAAAATCATATTTTAATAAAATATTATAATCTATTATATGTATAACGTTAATATTATTAATTTATAATATAATTTATTAAAATTATTAATTTAATTTAATTAGTTTAAATTGAAATTATAAAAATTATTATATAATAGTGATTATTAATTTATCGAATATTAATTTACAGAAGACTATATTGTATTTCTATTTTAGAAGTTAAGAAAACCATGGAACTCTTTATAAAGAGGGGGAAAAAATCTCATCTCCCTTAGCTTCTTGCAAAAAATAACTATAACTTATACTATGAACTATTGGTAATAATCTATGAAACTTGCCAAAATTCATAGACTTTAAGTTAAATTACTTGAAGATTTTAAGCATGAAAACCATCACTCCAATGTTAATATCATTGTTCCTATCCATTCAATTTCTCATTTTATCTTCACTTTTCTACGAGTCATATGTTTTATTACAAATATATATTACTATAGTTGAATTATATCCATTTAAATTAATACTTATTTGGTAGGAATCCCCATTTTCTTCATTGATATATATTTTATTTATGATTATTATTACCCTTTTTTAAATAAAAAAGAACACATTAAATTGAAATTCCTCTTTTCCTTATATTATCCTAGCTATAAATTTTATGAAAATATAGTTAGTTTATATAAATTACCAAAAATAAATAAGAATGGAGTAAAAGAGATAAAATAGAAGGAAAAGAGAAGGAACAACAATATTTTTGCACATAATATTAGGTTATTAGTTATGTAGAATTTATTTTTATGTATTTAGATGAAATAGTAATACTCAGCTCAACTCATTCAGTCTTAATTTCAAAATTAATTAAGATTAATTATATAAATTTTTTATTTCAACTCTAAATGATTTTCACCGATATCTTTTGATATAAAATAGTGAAATTTCTAATTCAAGTCCAAGTGTTACTAGAAGTTGATATTTCTTTTTTCAATAACATGATATTTGTATCTAATATGCATAATAAGAGAGACTACATGCATTCAACTCAAATCTTTCTTCCAAGACTCAAAACTTTTAATGTAATTAATAAAATACAAGTAACGTGATTTTAATCTAGACACATTAAAACCTGCAATTTCAACATCAATTTTCCTGATAGTTTTCAGCTGTAGATTATAACGAAACAACCCTCTAAACATCAAATAAATTAGCAACTCCCCATGTTGGATATTCACAATTCGCATATTATGACTATCATAACATGAAAACGAGTAGCACTTCAAGTCCCATAGGTTGACTTTATATCTTTGAATCCAAACCCATTTTTCTGGATCCGCCAGCAACCAAATTTTTATATCTCTCTCATGTAAATGACAAAATAATACCTGACTTTCATTCTGTAAAAGTTGCATCTTCTTATGCTCGATTTGATGATCCGAACATCTGTTTCCAGGATGAAGCATTGCTTGGAGTTCTTCGGTTTCCACGTTAAACACTATGATAGATGCTCTACAAGAAAGAACATTCCCATGTCTACTTGCCATCCAGTAAATGAATCCATTAGTAATCACAGGGCATACCTCATTAGGGAAACTTGGTGCAAAACCGAAAGGGCAAACCTTTCTCCACTTCTTGGTTAATTGACCACCTATTAGATAATGCCAGAAATTACCTTCTCCATATACATATATTAACCTGTACTCTTTTGTTAATGAGTGAAAATAAATACAACATAAATAACCTATATTAGCTGGTTTCTTCAAGGTTATCTGTTCCTGTGTAATGGGGTTGCATATAAAGAAAATAGATGAAGAAAAGTATGTGTTGAATATAATCAACCCATTGTAGCTATGGATAATCTCAGGCATAATCTTCCACTCATCTTGCATAGACCTCTCATATATTGACCATCTTATTCTTCTTCTTCGTTTGTTCATCCAAAAAAAACAATTCCAAGCCTATTGTATGAAATCTTTCTGAAACTGAATATTGGACTAAAACAATAGGAGAAGCTCTTTGAAGTAGGATTTTTGAAAAATGAGGAGTGGGGATTAGAGCTTTCCATTCTTTAGAAAGGCTTCGACATTTGAGAACTTCATCTGCTGGAAGCCGACTTAATATTTCCATTATGGTATCATTAGGAAGAAGTCCACCAACACCCTCCTTGCAACTGAGGAATGTAAGTAGTTCATTCCAAACATGTGAAATCCATCTATAGCATTGAAATTCTTCACCTAAAAGAAGCAAAAATATATTTGAGCAATTGCTTAATTTTAGTGAGGTGAAAAAAAAAACCCCATGGAATAGTTTGGTGATGATATGCTTATGTTGTCCATGATGTTTGTTGAGGTTGTGACACTTCCGTTATGACATTAGTAAGACTATTTTGATATTTGTAATATTTAATTAATATAACTTGAGTCTAACCAGAAATTCAGGAAGTTGTACGTGTTAGCTTGTTCTGCAACCAAATATACAGAGAGAGAAACTTAATGTAACGAATTTGTGTGCTGAAATGAATGTGCAAATAAATTTTCAAGAGATTGAGTTAGTTTTTGTTTCTACTGAAAAAATATATCTTTCTATTTTTGTTTAGCTGATGAGTTTGTTGTCTTCTCCTCCATCTTTGTTCAGTCTTTGTTTCTATATGTGTTGGCATGTCCTGTGAGTGAGAAATTTCCAACAATTTACTTAATTTTATAGTGGAAAATCATAAAGAAACATTTGCCCTTCGTCTGCCTTAACAGGAAGACGAATTTCATAGCTGACCCATCATATCAAATGACCAACTCAACTCAACTCAATTCAACTTAATTAACCTTAATCCCAAAATTAATTGGATTCTGGTATATAAATTCTTTGCTTCACCCAAAATGATTTTGAGGGACCTATTCTTATAATTGTAATACTTTTAAATTATATTATCAAATAACCAAAATAATAAAAAAAAAAAAGTCTAAATTTCAGTTCAAAATTTATCAAGTTCTCCAATGTAATTTCCTCAACAATAATTCAATGTGATGCAGTATAAGAAGAATGAAAAAGAGAGAGGGTTATTAAAAGTTCTGGTCAACTAAGAAGTTATCACTACACATCCATATTGAGGATTGAATCTAACAAGACTATTGCTAAATATCCAATCAAATAGTCAAAAACAATATTTGTTATAAACATTCAGATTTGCCATTAATATTTACAAGAATAAATAAAAAATTTGATAAATTAAAGGGACTTACCAAAGACAGTTTTTTTGGCGTTTCCTTGATCGTTGGCTGTGATCTCCAGTGTGTTGTTTCGGCGAACGCCATCGCATGAGTTGGTTGTCGTCGTCTACATAGATATGGGTATAATTCTATTTCTTGTTCTTGCTTTTGATAAATATTTTACTTTCAGAGGCGCTAGTGCACTAAATTTATTTATTCATTGGGAGTTGGGATCGAAATAGGCTGATTTTAGGTGGTTTCCTTATACAACCGAATCGGCTTCCATTTTGGAAAATAATATAAAAACTATATATAATTGTATTAGTTCTTATCTTTGCACCTGAATTTACAATTTACTATTTTCTATTTCCTTTTTTTATATACTAATTTATTTCTGTATAGAGTTAAAGTTGCTAAAAATATATTTTTTTAATTTTTTAAGTGAAAATATTTTTTTTTAATTTAAATTTTTTTTAATATAATTTTTTTTAAAAATTTAATCTATAAATTTAAAATCATTAATTATTTTTTTTCATTTATAATATTTTTCTTTTAATTTAAATTTTATAAAAAATCACATTAAAATTTAAATAAATTATTTATTAATTTGAATATAAAAGCATTTAATAGATATTAAATTATTACCTTTTATATAAAAATTTATATAAATTATTATAGTCATATTACAAATCTAACAGTCATTACTCTATTAAAAAAAATCTTCTAATTTAATAAATTTAAATTATAAAAATATTTTTATTTAAAAAATTTAAAAAAATAATTTGATTGGAAAAAATCTATGATTTTGGATTAATAAATTGATTTCTAAAGTAAATTTATTGTTTGAATTTATGAAAATTAAATAAAATTTAAAATAAAAGAATATTTAAACTTTAAAAATTAAAAATTATTTTAAAAAAATAAAAATAATTAAAAGAATATTTTGCTAAACAAATTAAAAGAATATTTTGAATAAAAAATAATTTAAAAAATTAAAAGGTAAAAAAATATAAATAATTTAAATAGTATTAAATTTTGATATTTTTTAATACAATCACTTTAAAATTCAGTTGACGTAGATTAAAAGTGAAGTATTAAATCATATTACAAGAATAACGTATTAATCCACATTAATAATTTTGGTGAAAAATTCTCCGATTTTAGCTAATCATTATTGATTGAAAAGAAAATGAAGATTTAAGTACCTTTCCGGAAAAAAAAAAAATCTTTTATAACCCAAATATTGGAGTTCTGTTTTTTAGGTGAGATATAATTATTAAATTTGTAACATAATACAAAATGATAATGAAAATGTCCAAATATTTCACAATAAATTATTATATATATTAGAAATTAGCCTGTATTTTGCTCGAATTTATTTTTTATTATATTATTTCATATGTCAGCTAAAATTTATTCAATTATTTATCCAAAATATTTTTAATCTCCAATATCGTTTTAGTTAATTTTTTTAAAATTATGCTTTAATTACTTAATACATACATGAATTTGATATTGTATATTTACAAGATATTGTTGATTGTAATATGTATATTTAATCATTTACTATTTACTATTTATTTAATTTTTATTAAAATTAATTCTTTTTTATTTTATTATTTGCATAATTCATGTGCATAATTGAATATATTATTGACTGTACAAAAATTAAATTATTTTTAGTTGATAATGTAAAGTGCATTAAGCACTCTATTTGCCCCTGTTTAAAAGAACTAGTTGTTGGGTGAATTTGTTAGTGAAATAATACAGCCGTTGTAGGAGATTAGTGAATCTGTTAAGAAGTTTCGCCATGCTGGCAGTTTGTTAGTGATATTACCATGCTGACAATTCGAGTTTTTTACTTTCATTTATTTAGAGTTGATTAACAAGCTCTATATAAATAGTTAGTATTTGTAAATAACTTCTTCAATCAATGAAAGCAAATTAATTTCAAACTTTAGTTTACATGGTATCAGAGCGAATTCAAAAAAAAGAATCAGCTTTAAACCATAAACTAACATAAACAAAACTAAAACCTTAAGAAATTTTTTAGCAAAACAAACACCAATTAATTTTCTCATAAAACAAACGAAGCTTGAAAAAATAATGGCAGATATAGATAATGAAGAAATAGAATCGTCCAAAACTAGAGATATAAACTATGGTGAATCAGAATTTAAGTCATGTTGATCCAATGTCCTTATAAAATTCTGATAATCCAGGCATAGTGCTTGTCACAGCATCATTGACTAGAGGAAACTATCAATCTTGGAACAGAGCAATGAGAATTGCATTAGGAGCAAGGAATAAACTTGAATGTATTGATTGTAAAGTTACAATTCAAGAACTAGATACAGAAGAACATGAGCAATGAAAAAGATGTGATTACATTATTACATCTTGGATTCTTAACTCAATTTCAAAGGATCTAGTTGAAGCTTTCATTTACACAACAAATTCTAGAGAATTATAGGAGGAAATATTCAAGAGATTCAATGAAAGTAATGGAGTGATGATTTATCAGTTACAAAGACAGATTTCCTCAATTCAACAAGGTAATGAATCAATTGTTGTTTACTTCACAAAATTAAAGAAATTATGGGATAAACTCAGTAGCTTGGAAATTCTTCCTACATATGAATGTGGTGTATCAAAGAAATTAGAAAAAATTGAGAACATGAACAAACTAATGTAGTTCCTTATGGGGCTGCATGATGGTTATGACCAAGTGAGGAACTAGATCCTATTGTGGGATCCTTTACTAACAGTAAATAAAGCTTACTCTATTGTGATGAAAATAATCACAAAGGCAAACATTCAGTAGTTTTTCTGAAAACATTGATTTAGTAGCCTTGTTTAGTAGAGGCCAAAACTATAGATGAACTTATAGGAAATACGGTCCAGCAAAAAAACACTGTATACATTGCAATTTAGATGACCATACTAGAGACAAATGCTTCAAAATCATGGGATATCCTGAATGGTTCAAGAAAAATCTAAAGAGGAATATGATTGGCACAAGCAGAGAAATAAAATGATGCTCAATTTAGAAGAGTTGTGGCTCAAACCAGCACTCAAAATCAGAGTGATAGAAATAGTGACACACCATTTATTCAGAAGAAGAATTAAACAGTGACAAAATTGATGAACTTTCCTCAATTCTCAGCAGTTTACAACAACAAATGCAAATTTCAACTAAAGGCAAAGGACCAATATCAGCTACTACAATTGGACAATAAGCTGTGTTTAACAATGCTAATTTTGCAGGTAAGTTTTACAATACATGTCTTTCATGTGTAGCAGCCCTTAAAAGTGACTCTTGGATCATAGATAGTGGAGCCATTGATCATACAACTCCACACAAACAGTTACTTTCTTACTCAACCCCTTTAATGCATGAAATCACAATAGTTTTACCAAATGAAAACACAAACACAGTAAAAGAAGCATGAATGATAAAAATACAAGCCAATTTTGTACTTACAGACACATTACATGTACTAGGTTTTGAATTTAACCTTCTTTCAGTTACCAAATTGCTTAACACAATGCCTTAATTTTCCTAAACTCTTATTGTCTTTTTCAGGACCTAATGACTGAACAAGTCATTGCAATAAGGAAGTTAGACTTTGGTTTATACATCCTGGATGCCACTAGTTTCCTGCCCTCAACTATCAACTCCCAACTCAAACTCTTACTACAAGACACTTTGCACAAAAAACCATTGATTGCCCTTATAAATACCATACTCTCTAGCAATGCAATTAATAAAGAGAGTCATTCCTATGCTAATAATATAGCTTTATCAAATACTACTAATCAAATTGATTTACATTCATTGCACACAAGACTTGGTCATACCTCAATTGAGAAACTACAACATATATCAACTCTCCCATTTCACATAGATAGCAACTTATCTTGTCTCATTTGGCCTATGGCCAAAAAACCAAGACTACCATTCAACCACAGCACCCCAACAACCACTACACCCTTAGCCCTACTACATTTGGATCTTTGGTGTCCTTACCATACTCAATCCTTTATAGGTGCCCATTACTTCATTACAATTTTAGATGACTACTCAAGAGCAACATGGACTATAATGTTGTAGCAAAAATTACAATGTGTTTCCCTCCTAAGCAAATTCCTGTTACTCATTGAAAACCAATTCCCTTTCAAAATCCATACTATACATACAAATAATGGGACTGAGTTTAACAACAGTACCCTAACCAATTTCCTAACCCAAAAAAGGAATTGCACACCAAACAACTTGCCCTTATACCCTTCAATAAAATGGAATTATTGAGAGGAAGCATAAACATTTGCTTGATACTACAAAAGCAATAAAAATCCAAGTAAACCTACCAAAAACATTATGGTTTGAGTGTGTTCTAGCAGCTACCTATTTAATCAATAGAATGCCATCTAAGCAATTGAAATGAAAGACACCATATGAGTTGTTTTTTGATAAACCACCTACCTATGACCATTTGAGAGTTATGGGTTGTCTTTGTTTTGCTCCTAATACCCTTTCTAACAAAGATAAGTTTGAAACTAAAGCAATAAAAGCTATGTTACTTGGCTATCCTACCAATAAAAATGCATACAAGTTATATAACCTTGAAACCAAATAGATATTCACAAGCAGAGATGTTGTTTGTTTTTTTAAAACATATTTCCCTTTCAAAAACATAATTAGAGTTCAGTACCTAATGGTGACAATTCACCTATCTTATCATCCCCAATTATGTGTGATATCATCCACCATAATACTTATATTATTATCAACCCAACTGTTCCATAACAAACACCAACTCAACCTCAAATACAGAATCATATATCCCACTAGTTCCTGATCACAGTCCTACTTCGTCAACAAACCCATCATCACAAACTTCTCACAATACCACCATACCAGCTCCTGATTCATTACAAACAGTTTCATCTCCATAGGAGCCAAACCATACCTTATCATCTATATCAACATCACCAGACACTACACATATTTTAAGGAAAAGTTCAAGAATTACCTATAAACCCTTGTGGCTACAGAATTTTGTATCCAATGTTGTGTCTACTTCACCTACTATAGTGCTTCCTTCAGTCACAAGTCAGTCTCTTTCCTTTAGTCTTATTCATTCTTCCTTTTTAGCTACCATTGATCCTATCATAGAACCAACAACATATAAACAAGTTGCTTTAGACACCAACTGGGCCCAAGCTATGAACCAAGAAATCAAAGCTTTAGAAGACAATCATACCTGGAAGCTGACATATTTGCCCAAGGGAAAGAAGACAATTATATACAAGGTCAAATACAAGCCAACTGGAGAAGTGGACTGTTTTAAAGCACACTTGGTTGCAAAAGGTTATAACCAAATCGAGGGGTTAGACTATAGGAAGCATTTTTCCCCAGTGGCCAAACTTGTCACAGTTCATCTTTTCATTACATTAGCCACTGCTAAGCACTGGCTTCTATTCCAACTGGATGTGAATAATGCTTTTCTTCATGGATACTTGAATGAGGAAGTGTACATGTTTTTACCAAGTGGGTATACTGTTGCATAGCAAGGCTAAGTCTGCAGATTGACTTGATCCCTTTATGGCCTCAAAAAGGTGTCATGCCAGGGGAATGTTAAGTTAATATAATTTCTCATGTCCTTAGGCTTTGTTCAGCCTTCGCAGACCATTATGTCTTTGACAGGGCCATCAATGATACATTTACAACTTTACTTGTCTATTTCGATGATATTATCCTCATAGGAACACATCAAGAAGAAATTTTTGCTATCAAATAGGCACTCCATGATAAGTTCACAATCAAGGATCTCGGGCATTTGAAATACTTTATGGGCCTTGAGGTAGCTCGGTCTAGCTCAGGCACTGTTATTAGTCAACGCAAATTTGTTATGGATATCCTTTGCGAAGCTGGCCTTCTGGAAACAAAATCAGTTGACACGCCTCTATCAAAGGGGTTGCATTTACAACCAAAAGATGGTGAATGCTGGAACCTGACCAATATAGACGGTTGATTGGAAAACTCTTGCATGTTAATTTTACTTGACTGGAAATTAGTCATGTTGTTCAACATCTATCCCAATTTATGTCTCATTCCAGAAAACCACATCTTAATGTTGTGATACATGTTTTGAAATATCTCAAATGTGCCCTAGCTAAAGGCCAATTTTTTCCTGCTTCATCTGATTTCACTATTCAGGCTTACTGTGATGCTGACTCGACCACTTGCCTCTTTTCTCGAAAGTCAATCACCGGTTATTGCATCTTTTTAGGACATTCTTTAGTCTTCTGGAAAACTAAAAAACAACTAACTTTGTCCAAATCATCCGCAGAAGAAGAGTATCGGAGCATGGCATCTACTGTTTGTGAATTATTGTGGATTTTGTATATTTTGAAAGATCAACGGGTTCCATTCACTCTGCTCATAAGCCTATTTTGTGACAACCAAGCTGCGTTGCATATTATTGTTAATCCAGTTTTTTATGAGCATATAAAGTATTTGGACATCAATTGCCACATCATTAGATAGCAGCTCCAGCACAAATTCATCCTTACCAAGTTTATTTCTTCTAGTCAGCAACTCACTAACCTGTTTACAAAACCATTGGTTGCTGCTTCCCATCACCGTCTTATGGTCAAATTGGGCCTTGTAGAACTCCCATAGGCTCCAACTTGAGGAGGGGATATTGGATGTACACAAGTTAAATTATGTTAGTTGATAAATGTAAAACGCATTAAGCACTCTGTTTGCCCCTATTTAGAAAAACTAGCCATTGGGTGAATTTGTTACTGAAATAATATAGCTGTTGTAGGAGGTTAGTGAGTCTGCTAGGAATTTTTTCCACGTTGGCAGTTTATTAATGATATTTCCATGCTAATAATCCGATCCTTTTGCTTTCATTTGTTCAGAGTTGATTAACAAGTTGTATATAAATAGTTAGTATCTGCAAATAACTTCTTCAATCAATGAAAACAAATTAATTCCAAACTCCATAAATATATATATATATAAATTTAAGATTTTTTATTTTACTTTCCAAAAAAAAAAAATCTTAATAAGAATTGAACCAATTGGATAGAGGCATATTATATATTATACCTAATGATAAAATATATAAAAAACTTATAAGTGTGCAAGTGTTAGATCTAGTAAAAATCAATTGATTTTGTGCAAGTGGATTCTAATACTTATTTACTTATAAATTTACTTATATATGGGCCCATGGATTTTTTATTTAATATCAAAGTTTCATATCCAAATATACTTGATACTGAGACTTATGTTCAGGCCCCACTATTATTGGACTAATAATGCTTTATGTTCAAATAGACTGGATTTTGAGATTCATGTTCAACTCCTCTGTTATTAGACTGATAATGATGTTAGTCTGAACGGAAGCTGAAAAAGAGATACTAGCTCACGAGACAATTCAAAAATTTTAGAGAGAATTTTTTTATGTAGTATATAATATTACTTACCATTTTACTATTTTAATTTATTGCAATTGAAAAATTGCTCTGCTTTCCTTTTTTTTTTTTTTTTTGTATATACATAATGGTTTCTGTTTTGAATTTTCATATTCATGTGGGTTAATGTTTCCAACTTTCCATATGTGATTGGAAGTTAATTTCCAATCATGTCGAGTTAATTTTACTGGTGGTCCTCCAACTTAGAATCTACGTACATTCTAATACTCCAACTTCAAAAAGTCACTTAAAAATATTTTTACCCAAATTCCATTCATTTTACTAACGATTGTCTCAAGCGGCATTAAAATTCTGCTTTTTGAATTTTTTTTTGCATATTAGCTATATACTGTTCAAAATTATCTCAGGTGTACGTGCAATGGATTGGTTTGACTTTTAGTTTCAACCCCTTATATTATTATTTTAATGACTTCATTAAATTTTATCTTTATCTCAATTTTACCCTCTCAAAATCTGCCTTTCTCATTTCCTCCTCTCTCTCAGATTTACCATAAATCCTTTGCTCTCATTGCTCTCACCAAAGGTCACCAGAGGTCACACTAGAAACTTAACATATCCATGTCGATGTTGTGTCACCGGTAAGTCCGAAGCAATATATGTGAGCCTATGAAGAAGATGAGGAAAAAGAGAGGGAATTTGCAACTGGAGTTGATAATTTTATGATCTAGGATATATACAATTTAATTATATTTACTCATATTATTCTTCCATTTGACATATATTTCAAATATATTATTATTAATCCAAATTTCCTTTTATCAATAATAAATCTTTCATCTTTTTCTCTAAAAAAATTGATTATATATATATATATATATATATATATATATATTCAAAATCTAGGCTAAAAAGTTAATAATCTTTATACTGAAGGAAAATATTTAATAATTAAATTTTTATATGGGAATAATCTCACCATATAAAGAATGTAACTGCCAATAAGAATTATTTTAATTATTAAGGGTTAAAAAAGTGAGGTTAATAGCACTTTCTTTAGTCTCAACTTAAAGGACTGGCTAGCATGAAATCTCAATCATAAATCAAGAGCTATTCAAGGTATCCAGTGGACAGTTTTTTTTGGAGTAACTTGCTGGATGGCTTGGAAGAATAGAAATAATCTTGTGTTTGAAGGTGTTACAAGAAATTAACTGTAGCGGCAATTTTAAAAGTGGCTAGGGTTTTCTTTAGAGCATTCACAGCTCAATACAGATGTTTTAATCGATCTATGGTTGCAATTTTAGTCTTCTGGTCTAATCATCCTCCTAATGTGATAAAACTCAACACAGATGGGGCATTTAAAGCTGACAGAGATACTGCTGGAGCCGAAAGAGTTTTTAGAGACCACCAAGGTAGATGACTATGTAGTTTCACTCACAATCTAGGCAAATGCTCAGCCATTGAAGTGAAACTCTAGGGCATTCGGTTAGGTTTACAAATAGCTTAGCAGAAAGGCTACCGAAACCTCATGGTGGAAGTTGATGCAAGTTTTCCTATCACGTTGATTAATAAAGGTACTAACTCTAGTCCTTACCAAGCCCTTATAGATGATATTAACTTGTTTTTGAATATACATTGAGAGGTGAGTATTGATAAATTGTATAGAGAAAGAAATTTTATAACTGATTTTATGGCTTATTTAGCTGTAAGTAGTGATTTTGGGATGAGAGAATTTGAGAATCCTCTAACTAGAGTAAGGCATCTTTTACAGCTTGACACTATAGAGGGTGCGAAGGAGAAGATTTTGCTTTGTTTCTTAGCCTTTTGGCTGTCTTCTGGCGTTTTGTGCCCCTTTTTATTACTAAAAAAAAAATAGTGGATCAGAGATAAATATTGACATTTTTTAGTAGATAGGAGGGAGTAGGCAGTGCAGATACGAGAAAATTGCTAAATTAGTAAAATAATAAATAATAAAAAAAAGAATATAATTGATATAGAAATAGAGGAAAAAGACAAGTGTGACATCTCAACAACTACCGTATTAAGGCAAAAAAAAAAAAAAAAACTGAGAGTTCCCTTACACCTATTAGCATCTCTCTCAAAGCCAAACAAAGAATTATATATATTATTCAATCCATCATGTCTACTCAAGCTTTGCATATCCTCTCTTCTTTTTCTTCTTTCTCCCCCATCTGTCCTCGTCCTCTACTTTTCTCTGGTAAGTAGCCCTTTCTCCATCATTATTATCTTCATACTTATGATCAATTTCCCTTCAAGCAAGATTGTCAAGCTTTTCTTTTCTTTGTTTTTTTTTTCTCACTTTACTCACTATACTTGGAGATGGAGAAACTACCAAATCAGAGAGAGAAAAAAGAATAAAGAGAAAATAAGGAGATACCAAGATGGAACCTCAAGAATTTGGAAATGGGTATTCTTAGAAAGAGTCAGATTTGAAGAATTGAATGACCGATCTTGAAGTTAGTTCCTGATTTTAGAAAATCCAATTCTCTGTCGAGTTGCTAAAGAGAATTATTGCTTGTGGTAAGATCTTGTAATATCCTTAGTGAGACCCTAACCCTAGAACCTTGAACCCTAGTTGGAAACCTAAACCCTAGTGCCTTAAACCTAGGGGGAATTAGGGGTGGTTGCATGAGTTGGATTCCTTATGTGTTTCATGAATTAATTCATGTGTTCAAGTGCCATTGATTGCCTTATATGTTATATGATTGACTTGATGAAATTATATGTGATTGATAAATATTGTGTTATATGATTTAAAGCGTGTGTATAATGTGTAAATTATTGAGAATTAATTAGTTGGGAAATGAATTGAGGGTAGATAAAATAGAATAACTTAATTAGGTTAGGAAAAAAAAAATAGGACTGGTTTGTATAAAAAGTGAATGTGAGCGAGCTATTTGGAATTTGTAGGACTTTGGTG
>CANXYC011631106.1:0-21894 GCA_948193065.1 Aleurites moluccanus
TATATATATATATATATCGAGTTCCCATTGAGATGGGGACGGGGATCTCTGCAGGATGGGAAATATATTCATCATCCTCACCCATCCTTGTTAATGGGGAATAACTGTTTCTCATTCCCGTCTTATAGAAGAGAACATGAAAAATCCTCACTCCGTTAGAAGCAAATTCTTGCAAAAAATGAAAATTCTCCACCCTATCGCCATCCCTACCACCTAACACTAAAAAAAAATTCTAACTGTGTATATAAGTTATATGTGTGTAATTTAATAACAGGATGATTGTTTTGGGCATCCTACTTATTCTAATTTTTTTTAAACATTGTTTGAAATAAATCATCAATAAGAATTCTTAAATTTTTTTAATAAATATAATTTAATAAATAAAAAATTTATTATGTATTTATAATAAATTTTAAAGTGATGAATTCTCTTATTTGAAATAATAAAAAGAAAAAATATAATTATTTTCTCATTTTATCTTTATATAAAATGAGTCATATTTAATTTTAAAAAAATATTTAAATATTTAATAGTAAATTTCATTAAATAATTTTAATTTTTGCAAATTCTTCAATTCTAGCATAATTTTATTTATTTTAAAGTGACTTTTTTTTAACTCAAAATAATTTAATTCTATTAGTTTTATTTTTTTCAAAAATAAAAATTGGCAAAATAAAATAAAATTCTTATAAAATTTATGTTTTCAAATTGGTTAAATCTGAAAAAAAAAAAGAAGAAAAAAAATTTTCATTCATAATCTTATTCTAAAAATTAAATTCTAATCTACTTATTTATAATCTCAATAAATATATAGAGAGAGGTGAGAAATTCTAATCTAACCTAAACTCAACCTATAACCTGTTCGAATTAATTAGCATATGATCTGAAAATAACCCTATTAAAATAATCAGAATTCGAATGTCTAAACTTACGGGTCAATTCGCTTGGTCGATGACCCCACTGAGTCGATCTATAATTCAATCCAACAACTTAATATAAATTAATAAAAATAATTAACTTCACTAAATAATATAATTTTTTAAAAATAAAATTAATATTATGATATTTATTATTAAAACTACTTTTTTTTAAAAAAAGTACAATTATAAATGTGAGGATAAAATCCAAGACCTCTAGTATTGAGTATCTTGATCAATCACCAAATTATTTAAATAATTTTGCTAATTTTATATTATATTTTAAAAATATTTTTACTAAACTTTATATTAAATTTCAAGTTAATTGTATTGTAATATTTAAATTCAGTACATATACATTGATGGCTATTCTCACTGTAAGCGCACAAGTCAAAGTAGCTGGCGAGTTTGAAATGAGTGAAGGGTTATCTATCTCACAAGGAAGCGAGTTTGAAATGAGTGAAGGGTTATCTATCTCACAAGGAAGCAAGTTTGAGTACCGAAACTAAGAGTTGGCATATTATTTAGACTAATGAAAAACTTGGATTGATTAGATTCAAGGAATTAACTAACAAAACTAAACAATTAACTAGCAAACAAATATTCTTCAAAAAAAAAAAAAAAATAGCTAGCAAACAAATAAAACTAAAGGTTGCTAATAATTGTGAAAAAACGAAGATTTAAAACTTCAACTAATTATTCACTTGTAGTCAATATATGCCTTGATTGATTGATCAATATAACATGGAGACTAAAGCTAACATATGACATGCAAAATCCTTTCTCAAGATGCAAATACCCAATTCCATGTTTACTCTTATCATTTAGGTAATTGATTAAATATTGTTGAGAAAAGTATCTCATATTTAATAATAACACAATATATAAAAGATTTATAAGTGAGTATATATTGAATTTAGTATAAGCAAATTAATTTTGTATAAGTGGATTTTAACATTTATTCACTTATAAACTCACGTATATACGAGTCTATGGTCTTTAATATGAAATCAGAGCTTTATGCCTAAACATGCTAGATCCTAGAACCCATATTCAAAACTCTTATTATTTATTGATGATAATGTCAGTCCAGACTAAAATTGAAAAAAAGATGTCAACTAGTTTATTTGTGAACAAGTGTCAACTAACTTGTTGATGTTAAACAATGGGCCAAGCCTGATTGCATTTGAGAGAGTTTGTTGAGAAAAATATCACATATCTAATAATAACGTAATATATAAATGACTTATAAATGAGTAAGTATTGGATTTAATATAAGTCAATTGATTTTATATAAGTGCATTTCAATACTTGCCTATTTATAAACTCATGTGTATATGTAATCATAAACTTTAATAATTATATTAAGTTATATGAAGAGTGATTAATATTGTCTAGGCATATCCATATAACTGTGCAACAACTCTTCTAAATCAATTTGCTCCTTAAACAAATAAGATACTCCACTTTCACTCCATCATATGATATCTTAGGTAGTAAGTGTAGTGGCCAATTACAATCACTCTTAAAATCAAAAGCAGTAGATTAATTTCATCAAATACATCTCATTCAATCAAGCATTCATAAATCCACAAGCTATCTAAATCCTAGCAATTGATTTAGCTATTCATGATAGAAATTAAAGAACACAAAGCAATTCTCAAAAAAAAATAAAATCATCATTAATTAAAATTAAATTATAAATAAATACAAGAGAAAACTAAGTAATAGTTGTAGAATTCCTGATCTAGACTTGGGGACAATCTCTCCAAACTTAGAATTATCAAATCCTTGATAAAATCTAAAATCTAATTATAGAATTGATAAGGAAAGTTCTCTAAATCTAAATCTAGATAAAATCTACTCCTACCATATATGTATGCTTAGCCTAAAATTAAAAAGGGATAGGCGCGTATTTATAGATTCTCGTTTCCTTCAAATACAAGATTGCAGGAGAATATGATAGCTGTCTCACAAAGGCACATAGCTCGTGTGAGTTTTTATACGGTTTGTGTGATCTTTCTTCACACTGGTTCTTCTGGTTTAGCACGAGGCCTGTAAAATTAACTTTAGACTAAAAAAATAAAATAAAATTCCTAGTGACTATTGTCATGAACACAAAGGATTTCCTTATTTTGGTGCAAAACTACTATTTGCAATGGTAACATCAAAATAGTTTGTAATATAAAGTCATAACATTCTGCATGATTTGATTTTTGAAAAACCAATATACTACTAGAGACTTTAATTATATATATATATATTCAATAACACACACGCCAAAAAAAAATATCACTATATATAATCAACAACACACCAAAAAAAATTTGAAGTGCCATTGTAATTGAATTGTAATAATTAATTTAAGTGAATAATTATAATTTTTTTAAATCCACGAAGTGTCCTTATATCATAAAGGATACAAGGCTAATTCTTATTCGTATTTTGCGGCTGGCGCTAATCTAATAGCATTTGAATTTATGAGAATTTAAATATGAAATTTTTCGCTATAGATCGTTCTCATTAAGTAAGTCAGCAGAGTTTTATATCGTTGAACCAATCATTTGGATTAATAATTATGAACCTTATTATTTTATGCGCTGCATGCGATAACAAAAATCTGAAAAATGGGGAATTAACAACTTGATTTATTAATCAGAAATCTGTACACTTTATATATAGAGCTTGACAAAGAAGCGAGAAAAATAAAAACTAATTAACTTGCCTTCCACGTGTTCTAACTAACTAGCCTAACAAACTTTTAAACTTTAACTTAACTCACTAATAAACTTATTCTTAACTAATCCAATAACTGGCCTACACCTGTATCTTCATCATTAGGATCACCAGCGTGGAAATTTGCTAATAGCTCCCCGCAAGCTGGAGCGAACAAATTATGAAGTCACAGCTTGAGCAAAAATTAGTGAAAAAATTGAGAGGGTATCGATTTAGTAAAGGAAACTACTAATTGTGCTGAAGAAGAAACTAGAAACAATTGAACTGTCCCATAGGAAACCTTGTGATGCACAAGATGACAATCAATTTTAATGTGTTTTGTTCTCTTGTGGAATATGGGATTCTCAATTATATGGATGGCTGAAAGATTATCACAATAAATATGAGTTGGAGAAGTATGTTGCACTTGGAGATTAATAAGTAAATATAGTAGCCATTGAATTTCACATGTCACTGAGGCCAATGCTCGATATTCAGCTTCTGAAGAGGATCGAGATATTGTTGTTTGCTTCTTCGACTTCTAGAAAATGAGTGAATTATCAAGAAATACACAGAAGCCCATGTTGATCATCTACTTGTTGGACAAACAACCCAGTCTGAGTTTGAGAAGGCTTTGAGCTAGAAATGGGAAGTAGCTGAGAAATAAATGCCTTACCCAAGTGCTGACTTAAGATAAGGAAGTATCCTGTGTGTAACTTGAAGATGGTGATTGGTAGGTTTACTCATGAACTATGAAAGTTGTTGAACAATAAATGATATCTCCAGTATGGCAGTGGTGAGGTACAATGGTGTAATACCCTAGGAAGTCTCATATTGTATGCATGAATTGATTCTCAGTTTATGATTTAAAAGCATTGAAATGATGAAAAATAATTTTAGAGACACAGTTAGAAAGCAAATGCAAAACTTTTCCGAAAATCATTGATGTCGAAAATACTGCCGGGAAAATAGCAGTCCGGCTAATTTAAGAATTTCTGACCCAGACTTGGGAGATTAAATAGGATGATTCTATGTGAAATTATGGTGAAAAAAAAAAGAGTTGAAAAATGTTTTGGAACACTGAAAATAAGAGTAATGGCAAAATTGTAAATAAAGGCAACTTTGGGGGTAATTTTGAAAATTCACTGTTTGGGATCAAAAAATGACCCAAAATTATTTTTAAATGATAGAACAATTTAAAATAAGGTAGTTCACTCCCCACACTTGAGGTTGAATCTAAACAGAATAGACAGAATAAATTACAGAATATTTTGGGATCAAAAATACAAATAAGAAAAATTTTGGGCCAAAAGTACAATTAAACAAAGTTGTGGACCCACCCATTCTAGAATTAAACCAAGGTGGCCAGCCATGGGTGAGGGAAAAGGAATAATTGATAGGCAAAATGACTAATTGTTTTATTAATTAATTAAATAGGTGACAAATCACCAAATCTAGAAATTTCTATTTGATTTTATCTTCAATTTTTTTTGTTAGCTTTTGATGTATATAAAAAATGATAAGGATATATTGGCTGCCATTTTTTGGAGAGGAGAACCGAACCAAAGGGAAGAAAAACAACCAAAAATAAGTCTTCTAATCATTCCAAAGAATTCAACCAAAAATAGCTAGAGAAGTGAAGAAGGAAGTAGCTTTATGAAGAAAATAGGATAGAAAAATAGTGTTCAAATTTTTGGTGGACTAAAAGGAGGTGGGATTCAAGTATTTTGATTTGAGGTAATGATTCTAAACTTATCATTTTTAATTGTATTTAAGAGTTCTAAGGTTTGATTTGGCAAATAATTGAGGTAATTAAGTTAAAAATGTAAAAAATGAGTTAGGGTTTGTGTAGTTTATAAATTATGTTTTAAGTCAGTAATTTATGGCTAATATTCTAAAATTTTAAAGACTGAATTTGAAGATGGTTAAAACATAAAAGTTGTAGATAAATATGTTAGTTAGATTTCTGTAAAAGAAATTTAGAAAATTAGAAGTGAGGAATTATTTAGTAAAAACTGTGACTGACCTAGAATTAGATTTTCTAGAAAATACTACTGTATTTTTATTGTAAATAATGATAGAAATAGAATTAGAAGAAATGTTCAACATAAAAAGTGTTAATTTATGTATTATCTATAATCTTGTAAAAGGGTTTTTCAATTGGATTTGTCATTTATGAGATATTAGGTCATAAGTATAATCTGCCCGGATTTACTATTTAACAAAACATAGGTTACAAATTTCTATTAATATGAGGACCTTAAAATTTGAATTAGAGAAAGTGTTAAAAATAAAAAAATGTTTATTTATATGTTATATAAATTAATATAAAATGGTTTTGTAATTGGATGAGTATGTGATTAATTATAGGCATAGAAACAGGGTATGTCTAGATAGAGATTTCATGGTAGTAATTTAAATTTGAAAATTCACTAATAATTGTTCAGTGATCCAAAAATTCTAAAATTGTCTATTTTCAATAGGAAAAAGAATTACGGTAATTGGTTAAGTATTTATTGAGTTATTATCAAAATAACAGTCCCTGCCAGAATAAGATTTGTAGGCAGAATGCAGACAACAGGACTAGTTGTAAAGTTAAGTTTAAATTAACACCATAAATTGTGTAGTAATGAGTTTAATGTGAAATTTGGATATGTTATAACCTTATATGTTAAATTTAATTAGAAATAAGAATTGAAGCAATTGGATAAGTGTGGATTGAGTTAGAGATAGAAATGTCCAAACTGCCAAAATGAGGTCTATAAGTGAGAGTTGTTAGACTAAAACCCTAAGTAATAGAATAAATGGAAATTTATTAAATTAAATTGAAGATTTATGTATAACATATAGATGAATATTGATTGTTAATGTTTAAATTAATGTACAGCTTCGAATACTGAAGAAGATATAAGTGGAAGATCAAAATAGAGAAGTGAAGAGTGGAAAGTAAAGATAATAGCAAGGTAAGTAATGTATACATCATTATGCATACCCATGTTTTGATTGTTGACCCAATGAACATGTTTTTTTCTTGGTTAAGTGCCACATTGCTATTGTTGATCATCCTTTGATCATTCTTATGATTGAAATCACCAAATCTCTTAATTGTTATTGATATTGAAATGCTTATTGTACTTGATTGACTATGTACCCGAATTGCTCCTAAAAGTATGCACACCAAATGTTTAGCCACATTTTATGATATTTATTGTAATTGCTACTTTTGTATCAAGGAAAGAAACCGATACATGATTAATGAAATATATTGATATTGATTGACAAGTAAGCCCATATATATTGATCGAAAGCCATTGTACCATAATGCTCCTAATAAATACTTGATATTGTTATTGATTTTCATTGACCTATTTTACATGTGGATTTGACAGAGCTTCCTCTTCGACAAGATAGTGGGTACATACTGTCGGTAATGTGCACATTGATTACTGATGCCCTAGCTGGGAAGGGTTATGGTCCTAGCCATAGGATCTGATCAGTCTTATGCTTACTGATACTGATATTACTGGAGAATGATTGTTTACATATAGTCCATACTGTTCTGGCTCTTTATTTGTCTTATCTATATGATATAACTATTGTTTACCTGTTCATTTATTTCCAAGCTTATATCTTATTGCTTACCATTGATAGCCATTCTTTCATCGATTATTGTTTATCATTGATTTGATTGTTACCTGTTCCAAACTCCCAAGGATATTTGGTGTGCAAATTAATTAATCTTTGACAAGCAAATTGAATATACTGATATTCTTCATTTTTTTTTATTGACACTTGATTTCCATTAACAACTTTTGTTATCATATGCTTATATCTCCTGTTTAATGATGTATGCATACTCACTGAGTATTTTATACTCACAAAATAGTGGTTTATAATTTTACAGGGATGAGATAAGAGGAAGTTCATTCCAAGTCAATTTCTTTTCCGACTTAGAATGTCAAGTACATCAAGGTATAATTTTATTCTCTAAAGGTCGTGAGTGTCAACTCTTAGAGCTTCATGGTACTGTGTATGTAATTAGATGATTAAATACTATAATGTTGTATGAACAGTGAAATAACTGATGTTTCAATGGCATTCAAACTATAATGTATAATGTTTAATGATTGATACAAGACAGTGATACTGAAATATGATAAAATGAAATTTACATGTTTTTAAAAAGATTTAGAAGTATCATGAATGTCTGTTGAACTATGAAGTTGAGGGTATAAGGATGGTAAATTATTAGGAGTGTAAAAATAATTTTAGTGCAGGCTATAAAATTTTTTAGAGACCCGGTTTTGGGTCGAGAATAACATTAAAATTACAAAGGAAACTCTGACAAATTTTCTATAAAATTTATAAGTAATGAATGGAATTTAAGCATTGATGAATAAATTAAAATTGATTGAATGATTAACAAATGGATTGTTCATGGGTTCTACGGATTTCTGGTGACTTTAAGTCTACCCGTGCCCTAGGACCATCGCGGCCCAAAAGTGGGTCGTGACAAATAGTCTCCCAATTAAGCTTATGAAGGATATAATGTCTTCTAATGGCTCAACATCATTCTCTGTGAGTTTAGTATTAGGTGTGGATACAAGCTTACAACCTAAAAATCTTGTGTTAGTGAGTCATTTGAGTATATATTTTCTTTGATAAAGGTTGATACCTTGTTTTGTTCGTGAAACTTCTAGTCCTAAGAAAAACTTGAGAGGGACAAGATCTTTGATTTTAAATTATTCATGAAGAAAGCCTTTCATTGTTTAGATACTTGCAAGATTATCACTTGCTAGGATCACATCATCAACATATATGAGAAGAAAAATGTAACCAGCAGTAGTGTGTTTGAAAAATAGAGTATAATCTTCAAATTGAGTGAAGCTTGAGCTAGAAGAGCATTGGATAATTTTGCAAACCATTGTCTACTGGCTTGTTTAAGGCCATATAAAGACTTTCTTAATCTGTGAACTTGATTAGGCTTGGAAACAGGATGCCGTGGAGGTCTGCCAAATCTCCTTGGAGAAAGGCATTATTAATGTCAAACTGATGGAGATGCCATTATTTAATTGTTGTAACTGTTAAAAGAGTTCTTATTATGGTTATTTTGGCTACTAGGGAAAACTCAGAGTAGTCAACCTCTGGCAGCTGTGTATATCCTTTAGCCATGGCCTTGTAGCGTTCAATGATGCCATCAGAGTTATGTTTGATCTTGTAAACCTATTTGCATCCTATGTGATGTTTATGAGTAGGTAAATCCATAATGTCTCATATGTGGTTGAATGCCAAGGCATTTAATTCTGCTCTCATTGCTTATTTCCAGCAGTCATGTTTAATAGCTTCACTGGAACCTACAGGATCAATGGTGGTGAGAAGTGAAGCAAAAAATATGGAATGAGAGGGTGACAATTTTGAATAGGAAAGAACAAAATTTAAGGAATGAGGGGTGGAACTTACTCTTGAGATGGATTTCGTTGACTTGTCTGAAGGATGCCCTTGAATCAGTTGACAGTGATAGCCTTTCAAGTAGAATGGAGGTTGTTTTGCCTTTGTAAATTTCTTAGTGGTTAATGAAGGCCGGGATATGGTTTCAATGGGTGTAGTTTGTTTGAGATGGAGTTAATAAAGGTGGTTGATTAACTGATGTGTTTAAAGCAGGATCATCAACTAGAATCTGTGAAGGTGCATTGGTAACAAAATATTCAAGAGAAAAAATGGCTTTGTTATTAGTATCTGGTACTATATTGCTAAGAGGATTAGGAGAAGTAATTTGGATTCTGGTTGAGAGGTGGTTTGATGAAAGGGAAAAATGTTCTCATAGAATGTGACATCTCTAAAAAGGAAAATTTTCTTTATTTCTAAATCATATGATTTGTACCCTTTTGTGCCAATTGAGAAACTAAGAAAAATGCATTTTGTTGCTCTTGCATCAAATTTGTTTTTGAAAGGGTGAGAGATGGATGCATGACATAGACATCCAAAGACTTTTAAATTGGAATAGGTTGGATTGGATTGAAAAAGGAGTTGGCATGGGGTTTTATTGTCAAGAATAGGAGAAGAAATTTTGTTAATAAGGTAAACAGTATGTAAAATGCACTCACTCTAAAAACTAAATGGAAAATGGGCTTGGAATCTTAAAAAGCTCTAGCCATATTGAGTATATGTTGATGTTTCGTTCAATAATACTATTTTATTATGGGGTTTAAACACAGGATGTTTGATGTATGATACTTTAGAAGTATAGAAATTAGGCATGTTTAATTCTTGCCCATTGTCAGCTCTATACATTTAACTTTCTTAGAGAATTTGTGTGATTATAAAGGTAAGAAAAATCTATAATAGAAGCATTGCTTTTGATTTATGTTTCATCACAAAAAAATCTAAGTAAAACGGCTGTAATCATCCACAATTGTTAAGAAAAATGAGTAAATAGTTATAGAAGTGATGTACATGGGGCCTCATATGTCCATATGTATGAGATCAAAACAGCAAGTGAAGATGACATGTTAGAATTAAAAGATAATTGTTTTTGCTTAGCAAGATGACATGTATCATAAGGAGATGGATGCTCAATAGAAATATTAGTCAATAGAATGTAAAACCTTTAGTCTAAATTCTGGAACATAGCCTAGTCTAAAATGCCAAATAGGAAAGTTTGATTCCAAGACATTATTATTCTGGCAGATTGAAGAAGAAACAGAAGCACAAATGTTCTTTGAAGGAGGAAGCAATTGATATAGGCAATCCTTCTTCCTAGCCAAGCCAATTGTCCTCTAACAGTGGTCCTATATAATGCAAGTGTTAGATTTAAAAAAAACAAAAAGTAATCAGATTTGTCTATGAGCTGTGAAATATATATGAGATTAAAAGAGAATTGTGGCACATAAAAGGCATTAAACAATTTCAATGAATGAGTTAAGTTAAGTGAACATCACCAATGTGTGTCACTTCTACTAGTTGCCTATTTGGAAGTTTGACAAAGATACCAGTAATTGGTTTGGGGTTGGTCAAGAGATTAAAAGAGCAAACAACATGGTCAATAGTCTCAATATTAATAATCCACATGTGACTTTTAATCAAAGATATAGAAAAGTAAAGACTACCTACCATGTTGGACTTATCTTTTGTGGTGAAAATATTAACTTAATGTGTTGAAGCTAATTGTGCAATATTTAATGCTTTAGCAGGACTAGATGCAGAAAGTGAGTTTTGTTGTATTAAAGTCATGACTTTGTCTTATTGCTCTCTAATAAGAGAGAACTCAACTACATAATCAAATTTTTGTTCCTTAACAGATTGTGAGCTTCCAAAAGTTTGACAATTAACTAATTGTTCAACATCATCTTCATAGTTAAAGAGTTCTAACTGGTTAGCAGCACTAGTTGATTGCATTTTATTCTTAAACTTCCATCCAGGAGGGTATCCATACTTTTTAAAGCATTTATCAATAGAATGCCTTTCATATCCACAAAAAGTGCAGATTAGTTTCTTGGACATGAAACTAGTATTATATCTCCTCTTATTCTGATTAAAGTTGTTCTTAGAAATAGCAAAAGCAATGGGTGAGGTATCAACAATTTAAGAATTTGAGCCTAAGTTGTTCTGACATTCTTGTTGAATTACAAGTGAAAAAACTTTGTTTATAGGTGGAAGAGATTCAAACAGCATTATTTGTGACCTTACTATTGAAAAAGTATCATTTAAGCCCTTTAAGAACCTAATGACCCAGAAAGCACAGACATGTTAAATAAAAGGGAGAGTCGGTGTTCGACATATGTCCGACACTGACACTCTCTCGACACGCAGTCAATAATTTTTGACACGTTGACTAATTCGACACTCAAATTTGATCGTGTTGGACACGGTCAAATGACAATTTTGTAAATAATATGAAATGACAATTTTATAAATACCTCAATTTCTTAAAATCCCTAATTCAATCCCTTAAAATCAACACGATGCTCTGCTCATTCGTTTTGCCTTCGCTTCTCATGTAGGTAAGTTCCTTTTTTTTCTAGTTTTTCTTCTTCTTCTTCTTTTTTCATCTAATTCCTTCTTTCTCTTCTTCTTCACTAAAATAGCAGTCAACACGCCGCTTCCTTCACTTCGCCGCCGATTCTCATTCGGGTTAGTTCCTTTTTTTCTTGTTTTCTCTTCTTTTTTCTCTTCTTCACCAAGCACTGATCTCCTCTCTCTCACTATTAATAGTCTAATGTCTTCAATTATTTATTACTTTCCCCAATTTAATCTCTGATTAGATTTTTTTTAATTTCTTTTTAAGATTCAGTTTATATGAATATTATTTTTAATTTCTATATAGGATTTGGTTTCTGTATAGGATTTTTTGTTTTTTATATGAATATTTCTGTATAGAATATTGCTGCATTTTATATGAATATTACTTTCCCCAATTATCTATTATTGTTGCATTCTTCTATATAATGTGTGTATATGCCTCATTGTAATTAGTCTTCTCACTATAATTAGTGAATTTTTTATTATTACAAAGAAATATGAGTTTAGCTTTAATCCTTGTATAAAGTTAGAAATAACAAAATTAATTTGATTAAGATTTTTTTATAATTGTTAGTAACCTATTCTAATTTTAGATGTAATTATTTTGTTTTGGTAGAATAGATTCAAGTGTTGCTAGCACTGTATCTCAGCCAAATTTAGGGGATGAATTATTAAGTAAACCATTGTGGAAATATATAACCAATATAGATAATGGAACATAAGCTGGGAGAAATATATCTTGGAAATGCAATTTTTGTGGAAAATATTATAAAAGTTCATATACTAGAGAAAGGGACCATTTGTTGAAGATATCTGGTAAAGGAAACGAAAAATGGTTAAAAGTACAAACAAATGATTTGTTAGAAATGGAGAAATTAGAAGAAGTTAGTGAAAGGTTGAAGAATAATGCACTAAAAAATATACCTTTACCCCCCTTCTAGCTTTTTAATAGATCCAAACTCGAAAAAAATGAGAATTGGGAGTGAGGGTGGAAGTTCAACTAGAGGATCTCTTAAGAGGGCATTCAATGCTAGAGAACGGGAAGAATTAAATCACTTAATTGCTAGGATGTTTTATTCAACAGGATTGCCTTTCAATTTAGTAAGGAACCCATACTTTCAAGCCGCCTTTACTTATGCCGTCAATCATTAAATTGCAGGATATTTTCCACTGGGATATAACTTATTGCGAACCACTCTTTTACATAAAAGAAAGGGAAATTATTAATAGGTTGTGTCCACCTATTCAAGCTATGTGAAATGAGAAGGGTGTGAGTATTGTGAGTGATGGGTGGAGTGATTCACAAAGGAGGCCACTTATTAATTTAATGGTTGTGTCGGATGGTGATGCTATGTTTTTATTGGCAATGGTTATGTATCTAATTCCAAAATCCTTTTTTTTTTTTAGTATTAGTCAATTGTGTAAAGTTGGTTATAGAGTTATTTTTGACTGTTATGATCCCTAATGCCCATTACATGTCTACTGTAATGCCCCTAATAGCAGTTTCTCTCAACTTTAAATTTTGAATCATGTAAGCTGATACAAAATATAACACCTGTTACAATGTGGGTCTATATAAAGATCGCGTCTTTTTCAAACCATAACCAACATTGTCCTTTTGCATTCTCTCTCAAAACTCTCTCTCTCTCTCTTTCTCTCTCCACAACCGGCCTCAACCATCCATTCTATCTTAGAACCTTTCATACACTTAAAGGAATCCCTAAAATTTTCTTTAACCCTTATCACAACTGTTGGTAAAGGAAAGGGAAGCTTTAGCAACACTACATCTCCTTAATTCTTCAAGGACTTTGGCATCAATTCATTTTAGACCATCAAAGGGAAAAACATATTGTTCTTTAGCAAAGGAGGTTAATGTATGGTTGCCCTTTTTATACATCTTCTTTAGAGAAAGTGATATTGGATGAAAAGATTGAAAATTACTCCTTGAGATTCTTTAAGAATGTTGACTTCATATTTCTATATAAAGAAACTTTCTTAAATATTATCTTTGAAATCTACTCAAGTCTACATATTGGTCAAGAATGGTCCATAAATTTTATGCCTAAGGGAATTTCTAGAACTTTTTCTATAGAAAATTTTAGAAACTTATTTGATATGCCTTCTGAGAGACCATCTTGTGCTCTTTCAAATTGGAATCCAAACCCTATATAGAATAGGCTTACTGGGGAAAAAAATTTTGATCCTACCATTAGTTTAGTAACCAAAATTCAGAATGTAAGCCTAAGAATTATGCATCGATTTTTAGCTTATTATGTTTTGGCTAAAACAAAAAGTTATGGGTTTCTCAGTAAAAAGGATTTATTTGTTCTGAGTAGAATTGCTTTCAATTATCCTTTTGCAGTTGCTTAAAGATTTGTTAAAGCATTTCGTGATGTAGCTTTAAGTAAATAAGGAAATATTGTATTAGACATATATATTATTGTTATTATAGAGCATTTCAGTGCCTTACTCCTTCAAATGAGACATTCAAAGTTGATGTCTCTAAAATAGATTTTATTGCGTTTCGTACCTTCCGAGAATTAGATCTGTATATTGACTTTGGACAGTTTGTGGAATCCTCAAGTGATGATAAAGAAGAGCAGCAATGGGATGCCCTTTGCAGTGTTGAACAACATACTTAAGCATCCAATATTCCTACATATTTGGTTAAAATTCAAGATAATATCAAAAAGCTTCAGGTCAAAGTGGATTTAATGGAAAAAAAAAATTGATGAATTATATGATAAGTTGACCTCCCTAGAAAATATTCAGTAGAAAATCCTTGATTCTCCCTTACCATAAAGCCAAATTTCTTCCTCCCTTCTCCATCCTTTCTTTATCCATGATCAAGAAAACCTTTTTCCTTTGACTTGTGGCTAATCTTCTTACTTTGTTTGTTACTACTTTGGTACATTTTGGAGCTTTTAAGCTCTTTATATCTATGTCTTTAGTATGTTTTATTTATTTATTTATTGTTTGGATATTGATTTTTGATCTTTTAATGATCCTATATTTTACATCTTACTGATCTTTTGCTATGTTGCACTTACGATGGCATTTTATCTATGATATTGTTTGCATTAAAATTATTGAATTTTTCTTATCCTCTCTTTTTTATTGTTGACAAAAAAGGAGAGAAAGACTATGAAAAGGATGTGAATATGAATGGTTCTTACTTGTTTCAAGGGGAGTTATATAAGTTTTATCTTGAGCTAGTGAGCTTTTATATGGTTCAACATATATATGATATATGTGTATGTTGTTTTAAAGGAAGCAATGTTTAAATGTGAGCTATTTCCACATGAATATAAGTATATGATTATGCTTCAAGATTAATAAATTTCAAATAGGTTTTGTAGTCATCAAAAAGGGGAAGATTGTTGACCCTTGATAATTTTGATGATGATGGTTACAAAACTTAGTTAACTTATAAAATACTCTTAATTGCTCTTAACATTGTCTATTTCTTAGCTATTATCTGAAACAGAGCATAACACACATTATGAATGCATAACACCCATTACACAAGAGAACTCAATTTGTAGAATTCATACAAAGGGATAGATTTAATCCCATTACAAACGATCACGCCCATTTCAAGTATTCAAAAACTTCACAAGTTGGTCAAGCCCGTTACAATATATGAAGTAACGCTTGTTATGAAATATAAAATCCGTTACGCATAATATGATCAAATTGGAGAATCAACAGTGAAATTTTTTCAAGACCGTTACAGAATGTCAAGCTCGTTACAAATATGGTGTAATGTCCGTTAGGAATTATTAACACCTGTTACCGGTTATTGGGTTGTCATATCCGACTAATCTGCAAAAAATTATAACTATTGGAGAAATTTTAAAGCATGTTTTGCATTTAATGCAACTAGCACGATCATATTTACTCATTAAGAGTTAAAGGCTATAAATACTTGAAGTTTTGAAGATAAATTATCTTTTGCAAAACTTATTCAAATCAAAACTAAAGCTCTCTTGTGTTACAATTATTTTATTGTTCTTTTGAATACTTTGTTCATAAATCTCATTTATTTAGTATTCAAACTAGCTTGTGTTAAAGTTTTAGAGACTTGAAAATTTGTAACTCTTGTTATTATTGTTGTTATTGGGTGGTATTCCATTGTAATAGGACAAAATTCAAGAGAAATTATTTGTAAGACTTGGATTGTGAACCCGTAGATAGTGAAACCTCAATATCGATTTGACATTGAGAGAAGTGGATTTAGGAGAGGTGACTGTGCTCCGAATCACTATAAATTACTTGAGGTTTGTCTTTATCCTTAATTACTTTATTTATTAATTTTATCATTAATATTACATATCAGTTGTTTATTTGCATTAGAATCATTTAAACTCCTATTCACCCCTTTTAGGAGTATTGTCATAGTGGGATACTATATCTTATAATCATGAGAGTATAGACTTCAAAAGCTAGTTATTGAGATTGAAAAATCAAATTATATATAAACTCATTCAACATATTATATTTAATCAATGTGAAATTTATTCTCACTCTCAATTTTTTATTCTTTTTCATTTAATTTTTATATGTTTTATTAAATTTCCTCCAATGAAAATTCATTTAAATATACAAAAACATATCTTGATGATCAAAGCATAGTTAAAGGTCATTATCCAAGTGAAAACAATAAGGAGAACTAACAAGTTTCGTGTAAACCATTTATTATATACAATGAAATGTAATATAATTAAATAAATTTTTAATTATATTTTATTATATTTAGAAATGATAAATGAATAATCAGATATTATGAATCTGAGTTTGGGTGATTTCAGATTTAATTCAGATGATTTTTTTTTTCTTTTGGTTGAAAAATGGGGCAAACTTTAGAATACAGAGACTACAAAATAATCTTTCAGAATTGAGTAACCCCACAAAAATCATGCACAAGCATGCTATCCTTTATGGATCAACTCTTATTGCTGCACTGCCCATGTGAGTCTTTCTCTTTCTCTCACTTTGATTGCTTAATTTGTTTGTATAGTGCTTTGATTTAACAAATTAATAATGGGTTTTTTTGGCTCTTTCAATTGGTATAAAGAAGGGAAGGAACAAGGAAAGAACAACCCTTATACATGAATAAAAAATTATATGTTTAAAGAAGGGATTTGAGAGTCCAATAGCTCCATTGTATTTTGTAAGTAAGTTAAAGCACAAAGGGACACATAATAATACTATAATAATATGATTTTAAGGAAGGAATTAATGTTCCTAGATTGGAATCTTTATATATGACTAATTGACTAAAAATTATTTTATATTATGTTATATTGTATTATAATTAATCATAGTTACAAAGAAACATTATAGGTAATTTCTTGGTTTGTTTTGTGTCTGGGATGGACAGACATGACTCGGCGCAATCATAGCCGACCTGTAAGATCTTGATCCCACAATCATGCTCTCTAATATCATTGATAATGATATTGTTATGATTAATATATGTTAATTATTATTTTTAATTATAAAATGATTCCACATAAAAAATTAATTTTTAAGGATGCTATTAATTTAAATATAAATTATTTTATTTTGAGAAAAAAAAATATAAAGAAACAAAATATATAGTTTAAAATTTTTAATAAATAAAATAAAATAATTTTTTTTATTGACCGATAAATATATGAGTTAATTAACTAATACTAATTAGCTTTTCATCCATTTTTAATTGATTACAGTATTGTGTTCGTTCAAAAGCACTTACTGGATTTTTCCCGCTTAATTTGTCTGCTCTCCCCTACTGTTTTAAAATGCCAATCCCATTATATCGATGTGCAAAGGTGGATCCACCTTACAGATACGAGCCTCTTTTATTTTTGCAAAATTTTAAGATAAATTATTATTGTCACATCGTTCATTTTAGGAGATATGACGGTCCTAATGTATGAGGAAAGCATAAGGCCACCTAAACTCGTAGAACTCCATTCTGCATTTCCTACAGAAAATTTATCATAACTACTCTACTTTTACAATCTAATACCCAGGACCCAAAGTCCCTCTCTTCATAACCAACATTAACAACACTTCTATTTCCATACTCATCTCATACTACAATGTACATTCTACATTTGTTATCATTTTTCCTAATCCAATACTTTACAATGCATATATCATGTAATAATTACATCTCATTAACATAGCTCTATTTTTACAATATCATTACTAAATTCATTATTACATACCATGGAGCTACTATAGAAAGACCCATAAATACAATTAAGGAGTCATTACATAGATAAGGCAAATTCCACTCTTGAAGGAAGAAAGAGGAAATGGAATCATCGCTATCTATCAAATCCTGAAAAGGATAAACCACAAAGGAGTGAGATGAATCTCAATGAATAACATATTTATTCCTTCATTTGTGAGGCTAGGTACTCACAAAGAAGGTCATTCAATAACAAATTACAAGATTCCAAGATAATAATATCAATGCCAAGAAATAAGGTCTCCAATAGAATTCAATATCAAGTTTAAAGTATAATATGGTTCAATAGGAATAATCATATAATCAATAACATTGGTCACTTGCAAGAAAAGATTATGAACCAAATGTTCTATATCCATGACAGTTAGCAAAATCTAATGAACAATGGATAGAGGCTGCAGTTAAGTAGCATGTCAATAGTCATATAGTTGATCAGACTGTACATCTAGGACCTTAACCCCTTCCTAGATAGGGTCTCCAATACAATACACTATGCACAATGCCCAATGAACGAACATCTACCCCATCGGGAGAGTAGTACAGTCAATGGTCCCATATATAGGGTAAGTAAAAATATTATCCAATAATGAACACCAATCAATACATTTATATATTAAGGATTCAATTAACAATGGCTACATAATCGAGAAACTTTAATAATAATACAATTTCTTAGGGAAGATTCAAGGAAACAATATACAAAGACAACAAGTAAAAAAACATATATGTTACTCACACCAAATTCCAATGTGTCCAACCACCTAGCACAAACTAAAAGGGTGGTCTTCCACTTCCTTGTCTTTTCCTTTATCTCTCCTTTGTGCAGCTATCACAAACATAAATCTCAATTTAGAAACCTAATTACATTATAATATAATAAGCAAACCTAAATTCTAAACAACATTCAGAAATCCTGAAATTTCTATCCGAGCATACCCTGATGTTTCACTTATAAATCATTATGTGCAGATTCAAATGCTACTTTATTTTCATAAATTTTAGATAAGACATAATGACACATTTCTCATGTTTTGACTTTCCCCTGATTCGGATCCTAAGGTCCTCATATTTACTAATTTCAGAAGGGTTACACTTCTGAAATTCCTAACCCGATCAAGTCTATCTTAGGAGTCCATAGTTAACAATACATTAAAAATTTGACAAAACTTACAAAATAACAAATATTCTTGACTTGTATATATACAACTTTCATGTTTGAATATTGTCAAATTCGTACATTAAAGGCTTCAAAATGTATCTCCAACTTTCTGCTGAGTATCAGGAATTTCCAAGAAATGAAACCCTATCCGAGTCAGTCATATTTGGAGACTCATAACTCCCAACACAGAAGGATTCATTCAAAACTTTCTAAAGAACATATATTCTACACATATATAGTTATAAATTTTTTGTTTTGTATATTTTCAAATTATATATCTAAGGACACAAAAATGGAACCCAAAATTTCTGCCAAATCACAGGAAATTCCTGAGATAGAAAATTTCAGAATTCCCAATCACTTTCTCTACTTTAAACATATCACCCAATCATTTAACCATTCAAATAACTCATCAAAAATGAATTTCAAAACTTGTTAAGAAATTTATATTGGAGAAAAATTGCACCAAATCTCTATCTAAGCCCAAATAATTCAATTAGAGGTTGGGGGAAGAATTATTTGTGAAGGAATTTGTGATAAATCAAATGATTTTAGGAAGAAAAATTTTCTATGGAGAGAAGCTTGGAATTTCGGCTATGGGAGAAAAGAGAAGAAGAAGATGACTTCTTTTTGTCATACTCATCTTCTTATACACCAAATGGTCCAATAGGAAAATTAGGCAAAAGAAAAATAAAGAAAAAGCAATAAAGAAAAAGAAATAAAGAAAAGAAAATTATTTTAAATTATATATATATATATATATATATATATATATATATATATATATATATATATATATTTAGCCACTTTTGTTGACTTTTAGGCTAATTCTTGATTAATTAGTAATTAATCTATTAATTAACTCTACCATTTTCAACTATATTCATATTGCCCATTCTATTCAATTTAATTCTCATTTAAATTTTATAATTCACTCTAATGTTTATTTTTCATTGTCCTTGATAAATTTTCGGTTATTGCTCCCTGGAGAATTTAAAAAAAATTTCTACCCGATTTAGATTTTTCACTATAATCGTTCGGGTTATTACAGAACAAGATTCCCAAATATTTGCTTTTCAGATGGGCATCATCAACATTAATTACTTTTCAAATGCATGTGCGTAAACCTTGAATATAGGAGCCTATAAATGTAAAGAAATACTTGACATGGTTGTCAAAATCCCGCTCGATAAATGTAATAGTTCTAGGGTTTGTCTTTTCCAACATATATGAATAAGATGAAAGCAATGCGAATGACGACCCAGTTGATCCTTGAATATTTTGCATTGATACTCCTTAGACCTCCATACTTTGCCATAGGTAATGTGGACCCCATATATCTTGTGCAAATCATTTCTTATGTCATTAGGTAAATATTCACTGACAGAATCTTCATATTTATCATGAATTAGCTATAATATAAGCTTGCTGGTTGCTTGAGGATGCTCCTTATTATTAAGGGTATCTGTGCATAAATGAACATCATTAAAATGAATAACCCACCACATATTTAAACCAATTTGCGTAGTTGCTCTCAACAACCATTTATGTAATACTCTAGAAAGTTATAACTCACATGCATGATTTAGTTCTCAGTATGTGGTTCAAAAGTCTTGAAATGATGGGAAATAATTTTAGAGACACAGTTAGAAAACGAACTAGTTACCTTTTCGGAAAGCGGTGGTGTCGAGAACACTGCCGAGTAATTAGCAGTCTGATCAACAAAAGAATTTCTGAAGTTGACCTAGGGGTAAAAGATCACCATAATGCATGTATAATTTTGGTAAAAAGAAAGAAGTGAAAATTATTTAGGAACACTGAAAAAGTAATCAATGGCAAAATCATAAATATAAGAAAATTTAAGGTGAATAGTGAAAATTGGTCCGTCGAAATTACAGAATGACTCTGGAACTATTTTTATAAACAAGTATAAATTAAAATAAGCTTATTGACTCCCCACTTTGGAATCCAAATCCTGACAGAATTGACAAAATAAATTACAAAAGAATTTGGACCAAAGTGCGAAATATGAAAGTTTGAGAATTAAGTTGTAATTTGCCAAATTAATATTATTATATATTATACACTTAGAACATTTGGCTTCATCTTTCTTCTTCCTCCATTAGTGTCCGAACCACATTCTTCCATTTCTCCCTCCATTTTTCTTCATTTCTCACAAAGATTTCTTAAGAAAGTTCATAGAAAATTTGAGTTTAACCTTTATTCTATCTTTTCCTTCCATTAGATTACTTGGAAAGTTGAAGAAATTCAAGGTATTTGGAAGGGAACATTTCAGTTGGAACATCAAAGTCAAGGTAAGGAATTAATTTGTTTGTTTTAATGGTTTATTTGAATGATTCTAAGGTTGAATTAGATGGGTTTTTAGTTAGATTGCATCAATTGATGCAAATTGTTAGAAATCCCTAATTTTCTAAACCAAATGGAAGTTGTGTAACTTAGCTATTTGAATTAGTGTTAGTTAGTGTTAATTGATGTTAGAATATGTTAGTTGGATGTTAATAGGTGACTAATTGATGATTGGTTTGGTGTAGAATTAAAGTTTTGGCAAAGGTGTGCCTAATAGCTCATTTGGTGAATTGTGTTGGAATTGGACTTTCCAAAGCTATTTGGAAGTTTAGGTGAGTCTTATATGCATCCTTTAGCATGCCATTTGTGTTGAAATTGAAATTGGAAACTCAGTTTGAAAGTGCTTGTTTGGCCGAATGCTTAGTACTATTCACCATGCCTTATTTTTGCTTGATTTTGCCTTGTTTTCCATAGCCAAATTGATCCCTTTTGATGTTGTTTATTATTGTTTCTTTGATGCCTATGTTGTTATT
>CANXYC011631123.1:0-27120 GCA_948193065.1 Aleurites moluccanus
CAATGGCAAAAATCCAATGCTTTAAGCTTATGATAGCAAATTTGCAACCTACTCATCCAACCGTCCATTTTTCCATCATTTGATCCAATGGTTGGATTTAATCAAGCCTAAACTAATACCATAAGGTTGCACACATTCTATAATTCCATATCATAAAGGAAAAGACCAAAATGCCCTCAGTGCAAACCGAAGCACCTCAAGCTCCTCAAGCACCTCAATTGAGCAGCTTGCCGGGAACTGTTTTTAACCGGGTTTATTTTTCCATCTATTATTCAAATAAACTTAATAATACCATTTACATTCACTTAATTTCTTTTATTTCTTCAAATATAGTGTTAAATCCATAAAAACTCGAAGGGCTGTAAAATGACTATTTTGCCCCCATTTCACCAAAAACTCAAAATTTTCCGATTTTGTCTTAACAGCCTTTAAATCACTTCTATGCCTAAAATCAAGTCATATAACATGCATAACTATCAATTTCATGCATAAATACACAATAACAACCTATTATAAAGAAAGCAAAAATTTCCCCCTAAGTCTCTCTTTAAGGGTTTCCAATAGGGTTTAGGTTGAGGTGTTACATAAAGTATATTGGAAATGCTTATTTACTTGTTTTTATAGCTGGGCATAGTCATATTATAGAGGAGATACTGTCGAAATTTCTGCAGCATTATTAAGCTATAATTGAGTTGTTTTGTATATTGCTTGCCATTGTCATATAGTAATGGGTTCTTCATGGCATTGGTAGCTTAGACAACACCCGTACCCTAGGACCGTCGCGGATCCCAAGTTGGATCGTGATATTATGTTAATTGGAGGCTAATGGATGAATTATTTGTGATTGGTTTGGTGTAGAAAATAAATATTGCCAAAGTTTTCAATTTTTCATCATTTAAAGCTTGAGGTTGATAATCAATTTTCCAAAGCAATTTGAAGTGTGAGGTGAGTCTTTTATGCATCATTTAACATACCTAAGGTGTTATAATGTTAATTGGAATTCATTCCCAAAAGTATCATGTTGGTCGAACCACATTGCACTATTCATCCTTTTGTATTTTGCTTCATTTTGTCCTGTTTTCTTAAGCCAATTTGATTCTTTAATTGATGTTTAATTTTGTATATCTAATGCTTATTCAATTGCCTATAATGTGTGTTGTTGTTGATTAATGGGGCAATGTTGGAGTTGCACCCAAGCCTTGTCAAAGTGTCCATCCAAAGTTGCCCATCAAGTGTTTATTAAAATGCCTAGTTCAAAATCCATAGGCCTACCATTGTTTTCATCCATAGGCCTACCATTTGAATTTCATCGTCTCTAGCGACATTGGCATGCAGATTGTGCCAACCTTATGTTCATTTATGACCAACATATGTTCAATCCCATTATTGTTTACCAAACTCATTGTCATTATATATCTACTTGTTATTGCTATTCCATTGGTTTTATTGCTACTTGAAATGATTGATAATGAATTATTGATACTTGGTGATACCATTATTGCGTAATGGTATCTATTGACTTATTCCTTACTTCTATTGTCTCCGATGTGGTTTGACAGAGTTACCGCTCCGACAAGGTAGTAGGTATATACTGTCAGCAATGTGCATATTGTATAATTATATCTTAGCTGGGAAGGGTCAACAGTCCTAGCAATAAGACCTGACCAGTCTTATGTTTATTGATATGAGATTGATATGTGTTTCATGGCCCTATATCTGTCTTATCCATTAATATGATTATTGACTTTACAGTCATTTTCTGTACTTGATTCTGTATCCTGTTATTCTTGAGCAGACTGGCTTATTTATCTCATCTGCTTATTCTTTATTGATATTCCAGTACATATTTATAATCGATGCATATTAGATTCACTGAGTATCTTATATACTCACCTCTTTCATTGTTTTCCATTTCCAGGTACAGAGTAGGAGGCAGAATCCCAACTTTTGATTCTCTATGGATTCCTGTAGTATTTCATAGCGGTATAATTATTTATAAACACTGTATTTTTGTATATTCATAATCTAGCTGCTCCATGGGTTATATGTGGCATAATTAGTTTATGAACATGTATGTATAACATATTATGGAGTATGATTAATGATATGGCACGTTATGATGAATGCTACAGCCAATTGTAGTATAATTTATATACAGTTTGCATATTGATAGAATGAATAGTAAATAGGTAACTAAATAATAAATTGATGGTAATAGATGATTGCATGTGATAATGGGTTCTACGGGTGCCGATCGCCTCTGGAATCTCCTGCATCCTAGGACCGTCATTTTCCAAAAACGGGTTGTGACAAAGGAACTCTGTTAAGGATGTGAGAAGCTGTCAACAATGTATATCCTCATAACAAGATAGGAAGGTCAATGTAACTCATTATGCTCCGTACCATGTCCAGAAGAGTACGATTTTTCCTTTCATATATCCCATTCAGTTGAGGTGTTCCAGGAGGATTTAATTGTGAGGTAATGCCATTAGCCATAAGGAATTCAAGAAATTCAGTACTTAAATATTCACCATCTCGATTTGATCGATGGGTTTTAATATTCTTTTCCAATTGGTTTTCCACTTTACTTTTGAATTCTTTGAATTTCTCCAAAGTTTCATGCTTAAATTTCATTACAAACACGTATCCATATCTCGAAAGATCATCCATGAATGTCATGAAATAAGAAAAACCACCTCTAGCCATTTTGCTAAATGGGCCACATACATCACTGTGAATTAGCTCCAAAACATATTTGGCTCTCTCACTTTTCCTATGAATAGTGACCTAGTCATTTTGCTTTAAAGACAAAATTCACAAACTGGATAGGGTTTAGAATATAAAGAATCCAAGATTCCTTGTTTCTCCAATTCATGAAGTATATCTTTTGTAATATGTCCAAGTCTTAGATGCTAAAGTTGTTTTAGACTAGAATCATTCTTTGCTATAACATTGATACCAAACATGCTTGTGGAAGTTTTGCTTGTTTTGTTTTCCAAACAGTAAAGACTACTAATAATAAAACTCATGCCTAGAATTTTATTACCATAAAATATTTTACATATATCTCTTTGAAACAAGAGTTCATAACCCATTCTAGTTAAACTAGATATGGATATGACATTTCTATAGGCATTCGAAATATACAAAATATTATTAAGAAGAAAATATGATCACAAAGATCTACAAAAATTGGTCCAATAGCTTTGGCCACAACAAACGAATTATCACCAAGCTTTAGGATCACTTCCTCCTTCCGCATGTCTTGATCACTTACTAGATCGTGCAAAAATGCACATGTATGAGAATTAGCACCAGAATCTAGGATCCAATCACAAGATAAATTAGAATCATTATCAGAAAAGTAAGAGAGAGAAGAAATACCAGGACTTTCCACTTTCTCTTTCCTTTTCAATGACTCATTTATCTTCAGACAATCAGACATCCAATGTCCCTTTTTCTTGCAATGGAAACACTTGCCTTTGATTGTCTTAGCTCCTCCAACTTGGACTTGCCCTTTCTTATCCCACCTTTTCCCTTAAGAGCAGTGGAATCAAACTTCTTCTTTTCTTGCTCTTTTTCTTGTTGCCCTTAGAAGAACTAGAAACCAACATAACCTATTTGCCCTTAGGTTGGGTATTTGGGGCCTGAATTAACATGTTCATCAAATCTGGAAGAGTGGCCTCAATTTTGTTCATTTGAAAATTCACAATAAAAAAAGGAGAAAGACTCTGGTAGAGACTAAAGTATCAAATCAGTTTACAGTTGATAATCCATCAGAAAATCAAGATTCTTCAATTTCTTAATTAAAGAGATCATTTTTTGGACGTGCTCAACAACTTGAGTCCCTTCAGTCATCTTAGCTCGGAACAACTGCCTAGACAAGTCATACCATGCAGTTCGACTTCTCTCACCAAACATCTCATTGAGATTGGTGATAATATCATGGGCAAAATCCATGTTCTCATGCAACTTTATCAACTCATTAGTCATAGATGCAAGTATGTAAGAATGGGCTCCCAAATAATCATCCTTCCACTTCTTTAAAGTGGAAAGTTCATCTTGTATCACCCCCTCGAGAAGACAATTAGGTATATTAGATTCAAGAACATAGTCTATCCTTTCATAATTCAGAAGACCAGTCTATAAAGTTTGTACCATTGAGCCTATGACAGTCCAAAATCATTGACAAGGGGTTTGGCTGTGCCATTTTATCAGAAATATATACTACAAAAAATAACAAATTTAATTAGTGATGTTATTCGTAACCACCATAAAGATTTGGTCTTTAATCATTTATGGTCTTCTCACAAACTTGACGAATCTTACACTTCCAAATAGGAAACGAAAATCTTATTGGGTAGATTTCAATTGGGCAATTGAATTCTTGCAGGACTATCAATGCCTCTCAAGCTTCGCAATGTCCATGTTGAAATACGATATCCCCAAGTGAGCTAACTTACTCATCACAACAAATATAAGTCTCAATCAATAATCGACCCCTAGTATTATGGACCTTAAGTTTCACAATGTCCATGTTGGTCTTTCATACTAGTTAAGTCCAACCCATTGAAATAACAAATGCATGAATTTAAACATTATTGACTCAAGCTTCACAATGTCCATATTGTCAATAATGTATCCATGCACCCACAAGCAAAAATGTCTTAATATTTAAGCAATTATATCATCATATGTCACAACATAAAACCTTAAACTCCTTTTGAACATGTTGCTTCAATGGAGAGCCAAAGACTTAATAAGTAAATGGAAGATTTTTGGGCTCATTATTATTACAGTCTCACTTTGCACATTATCTGGCTTAATATCATACATCCCATGCTAAAAATATACATTCAGCATACATACGATATAAACAAAAAAATGCACAAGCATAGGAATGATTATGGACAACTAAGGGCTAAATTCCTAGCCACAATGATTTGAGTAAGATTAGTCTTCAAATGTAAACAAGTCTTCATCTTGCTCCCACTAAGCATGATAATGGGTTGAGCCTTCATGTTCTTGTAATCTCCACGTCTCCTGTTTCCATTTACATAAGTAATCATTGGCATACCAAAGTGAGATTACATAACAAGCAGCTCAAGACTCAATACAAATGAAAAACCTAAAATATTAATATTACATTCCCAAATGAAAAATAATATTATTGTCATCCCAAATAAACAACATCCAATTGTTTCCTATGTCCATGATCGAACCACACATGCCAATGACTCAACATCATCAACCTTTCATCATATATCAACATATATAACAAGGTAGCATGCCTTTAAAACATTTCAAATTCATTTAAATATCAAATATTTAAATTTACCAAGCCTTAGACATCATATAGACACCATATGAATAAGTTAAGATGAAAACTGGAGCCAAAAACTCATTTCGAAAAAAATAGGGATAGCCTCAAAAAAATTTGCACAGCCATCCAGGATGGCCTGTACGGCCGTATAGCCCATGCACACTGTATACACAAATCCATTCAATTTTGCACGACCAAGCAACCATTATACACGGCCATGCATATTTTTTTTAGGGCTGCCTCCCTTTTCTATCCTTCCAAAAATAAAGTTTTGTCCACTCCAAAACTCCTCAAATCATCTAAAAACATGCCAAACACATTCATACACTGATCTTAATTAAATTTGGGTGGCTTTGATACAACTTGAAGGAAAAACTTACCGAATGACATGTGTGCACAGCGAAGATACAATGAAAATGGAATACACAGATCATTTAAATTTTCCAATAGGATAAACAAAATTTAATCTAAAATCATCATGCAAGGACCAAAAGGACATAAAGAGTAAAATAGATTTACCTCTTGTAGTGCAGAAATACTAACTTTCGTTCAGTCGCCAAACACACTAAATGTGACGTCTTTAGTCCGTCCACTAGGAGTTATAGTTTGGACTTGGTGTGTTAAGTGCAAAGAATCGTATTGAACTCCTTTCTTATGTTGAGCACTTAGAGTTCTAAGCATACTTTGTACAAATCCAAACCTTTAAAGGTTTGTATCGACGAGACTATGATATTTGGTAAAACCTTTGCCTTATCTTCACAACCAATACTATCTAATAGTATATATGAAAGGCTAAAGATAAATGATTACAAATCAAACCCATATATATGCAAAGCCTTATTTGAAGTTTATGTTTTAAGCGTAATCTCTTTTCTTACTCTTTGTATGAGTGATGCGAGAAGGAAACTCTTTGTCCTCTTCCATAAACTCTAGAACATTGATGACTATTTCTCTCTTTCATGCATCAATATTGCTCCCCTTAAATGATGGCACTTATGGTTTTTGCAATGGTTCAAATTTCACTGTGATTGTGGAACTCGTCTTAAGCTTTGAATACTTACCAATGACTATTTGCATTGTTTTATCATTAAAAATTGAAATAAGGCTTATTTGTTGTCTCATAAACTGTATAGGGTACTTCATTTGCAATGAATCAATCAGTTTGACTCCAAACCTCTTGTATATCGTATAATGTATCATAATTGCAATGAGCTGATATTGTCATCGGTTTGGGTTTTTTGGTTGTCACATAAGCACCAGATTGCCATTCACCATTGTGTTAAAAAATAACAAACATCCTTGGAGAGCTGGATCGAGACAATCCTGAAATAATAGGAACATTTGTTTATACTTCGACTAAATTTTTGACTTATTTTCAACCAATTTTCGAATTCCAAAATTAGTCAAAGTATTTCAAAATTGAGTTGTAATTAAGTTGAAGTTAAGCTAAAAAGTCGAAGTTAATTTGAAATTAAATCGAAATTAAGTCGAAGTTAAGCAATATAAAAAGAACTACCATAAGTCAAAATTCAGTCAAAATTAGCCAAAGTTGAGTTGAAGTTAACATAAAAAAAAAAGTTCACAATCTAATTGTATGACTTACTTGAGCTATTGGATGCAGCTAAATGACACAAGCAGGGGCCACTGTGGCTCAAAATAATTAGTCTTGCTTCTATAAGTCAAAGTTAATTAATATTCTTAGTACATTTCATATCTCAAAAATAAAAACAACAAAATCGAATTTAATGAATAACTTGAGAGAAAATTGTGTAATACTAGGATTTGTTAGAAATTTGAGTTGTTACTGTATACGTGTAGATAGATAAAAGTAGGAGAGCAAATGTGGAAAAGAGTATGTAAAAATACAGTGAATTTTGTCAGTTGAGAGAATTATACGCCTCAAATAAATAATCAAAAGAAAAAAAAATAGTTTCGTCATGGATCTAACAAAGAGAAGATAAGATAAGAGAGGAGAAAAAAGAAACTGCTTTCTGAAGGACAACTTTTTTTATCAGAAAAGAAAGAGAAAGGAAGGAAGAGTGTCATCTGTTAGTATAGATGGTAAATAAGCAGATTGAGTTGATTTCAAGTCAGTCATTTAGGGTTCCGGTTTGGATAATTTTGAGATCGGTCATCATCGGCTCATGTTATCATCGGATCAGGTCATTGAGTTTGGATCATCAATGTCATTATTGATCAATGTCATATTTTAGGTTGGATAATCAATGAGTCAGGTTAATTTATGAGTCGGATTATCATTGAGTTTGGATCATCATCAGGTCGGGTTGTCAATAAGTCAGATCGTCAAAAGATCGGGTCATGATCAAGTTCCTATCGTCATCAGATCATATTATAAACGGGTCACGTCGTCAACTACTTGAGCCCCTATCGAGTTTCAGGTCACCATCAGATCATATCATCTCAATTACCAAATTTGCCGATTTGGGTTTCGAGTGAATTTGTTGCAGTAAACCACTATACCATTTATCAATTATGATAAAATCTGAAATTTGGATTTCATACGTAATATTCAATTATTAATTATGAGAATTAATTAAGTCATCAATTCACTATCTATTAACTCATGTAAACATTAATTTTAGTTCCCAATAGTTATGTTTATTCATCAACTTAAAATAAAATCAATTGGACATTAATTTCAGTTCCTAATAGCTATGTTTATTCATCAACTTAAAATATAATCAATTGGTATATAGTTTTTATATCTATTGCCTAATCTACTTCTATGAAAAATCCAATTTAAGAATCTAACACATCACTCGAGTGAGTTGGTGAGCAAGTTTGGCGTCTCCTTGAATTGATTCATTCACAAGTTTAAATTTCCGTCACATCGGTTAATTTTTGGATATGAATCACTTTTAGGTAAGATAATTTATATTTCAGATTATTGACTATTAAAGTCAAATCAAATCTAAGTTGAATTTGATATCGGGAGAATCGAATCGAATATTCAGATTCAAGTTGATTTTTCCATCTGTATCTTTTAGGCATAAGCGAAGGGTTAATTTGTCATATGTGGGTTAGAAGTATTCGCAGAAAAGGGATATCATTTTTGCGTCATTTTTGAATATTAATAAAAAAGGTTAATTACAATTTTTCTTATAAAATGATTCAATATACTAATTCTCCTCTGACCTTTCAAAAATATATTAACTCCCTCCTGATAAATGTCACCATATATTACTACACCATTCCTTACAATTTTACTATTTGTCAACTCTAAAATAGTTAATAAGTACAGTAAAAAGACAAAAATGTTTTTACCTTTTATTTTTAATTAATTAAATCTTATTTTTGCTTTTAGAGTTAAAAAATATATTTTTATATTTTTTTGAATACTTTGAAAATAAAATAAATAAAAATAATTTTTATTTTATTTTTTAAAAAATAAAAATTTTGAATATAAAAAAAATATTTTTACTTTTTATTTTCAAAATATGAAAATAAATTTTTTATTTGTATTAAAAAATTTAAGAAGAAATAATTTAATTTCTTCTTATATTATTTTTTTAAAATAAAAAATATTTTTATTTTTAAATTTATCAAAAAATATGAAAATAAATTTTTTAATTCTAATAAATATTTTTTAAAATAAAAATAAAATATAATTAATTAAAAATAAAATATATAAATATTTTTATTTTTTTATAATTTTTATTAATTATTTTAAAATTGATTAAAATTAATCTAAAGAGTATATTAATATAATGGAATATTAATTAGGACGTTTGTATATTTTTAAAAGGCAGTAAAAAGCAACAGGACTTTAGTGATGTTTTTGCGTTGGGGTATAAAATCCCAAAAATGAAAGTGATAAGAAAGATTAGTATGCAAATGGCATTGGTGCTGAAAGTAACAACGGCTTTGAAACTCTCCCCAATTTCCAAGAAAATGTCTATGGATTTCACTTCCACTTCCAACCATAAGAATCATCCCATTACCGTTGCGTCCTTCACCACTGTCGCTACTTCGCACAACATTAGCAATAGAAAGCTTCCCATATTGCTTTTTGACATCATGGACACCATTGTTCGCGACCCTTTTTACAACGACGTCCCTCCATTCTTTGGGTATCTCTCTTTATTATTACACTATAAATTTGCAATTTCCTTCTTTCAATACTATATTGTTTCTAATTGATTATTGTTTGTTTTAGGCATATTCTTTGAATGAGTTGTTCTATCATTGTTTGAATTAACTTATAAGCTTCCCTAATTTTTGGGCAATTATAGGTGATTATGCTACTACTGTTTCTAATCTTTTTGTAAAAAGATTTTTTTGCTTCTGATAATCTTCGCAATCCTGGGTTGAAAAAACCGTTATTATCATCACATGGAGTGGCTATTTTGACCAAACCTTTTCTGTGGCATTTTTGGGTTATTTACATATTTGCAAGCATATTACCAAAATTGGGTTTCTTGATAAATGGCTAATACTGCTTTTGTTTTTAGTGATTATGAAAACTGTATTTTTCTTTCCTTTCTTTTTAGATAATCAAATCAAGGTTTTATCCTCAGGATGTCTTTCAATGAACTGATAGAAAGCAAGCATCCAACTGCATGGATTGAGTTCGAAAAGGGAGCAATAGATGAGGTACTTTTTAACTGGTGTCAGGTTATTATTTTTACATAAACAACTTTTATGTTAGTGAAATGGATCTTGGTATGTAGACATCTTTTGAGATATTAAATAGTGAAATTTAACCTTAAAAATGTTCGTTATAGCTTTAAGATCCTTAAAGTAGTTTCCAATGCTTTAACACGCTTCTGTTTCTTGAATGCTCTTCACTATGATGAGCAAAAGTCCTCGCTTTCACACAGCCTTTTAGATCTTTTTGTCTTTGGAATATGCTCAATGCCTAATTATACATAATAAAGGAGCTTGGACCCTAGCCTGTTTTCTATTGTTTCGTAGTGATCAATATGATGCATATGCATTGTTTTTAAGTTTTCTAATATTGGTCTCTGTTAGGTGATGTTTGGTAAATTGAAAATTATGAGGTAAATAACTTTAGCAAATTAATATAACTAAACTAGTAAATGCTGAAACTTAAAACTAAGAGAAACAAGTCTTGGATTTGTTTATATCATTTAAATATCTGACCACAATTGAGAAAAGGAATTTTCAAGTTGCTAGAATAGTGCAGATATGATGATGATGGTTTCGGGGACGATGATATGGGAAGTGATGGTGATGATAATGTGTGGGAGCTGTGTTAACGGTGGTGGTGGTGGTAATAATGGTTGTGGCTGTGATGGTGTTGATAGCAAATGATAACCATGGTGGTGGTGATAATGATGGATGATGGATGATGGATTGTGGTGGTAGTGGTGGCTGTAGTGTCAACAATGGTTCAGGTAGTAATGGTTAGTAATGATGGTGATTTTCATCATGATAATGTTGTGGGTAATAGTTTCAATTTGGTGATTGTGCTATCAGCGGCGGTAGCAGCAACAAAATTAGCATGGTTGATAATAAAAAAAAAAAAAATAGTGAAATAGTGATTCTTGTGGCAATAAAAAAAAAAAAATCTTTTATTGGATTAAAAAAATAAGGTAGAAAATTTTTAGTCAACATATTAGGTGATTTTTGTGAAGAAATTGCTCAAAATTAAATGTTATCAAGCTCTAATAAATGATTATGTCTAGGAAAAAAAAAGATGTTAACAAGTGCAATTATGATATTCAAACCTAAGCAATAAACTTCTCCTTTTAATGTATAGTGGGACATGGTGGTGCTTTTGGCTTCTATCCGGGTATATGCTTCTATCCAACTTAATTGGAGGGCGTTAATTTTTCATCTTATTTTTATGTTGTTTATAGTTTTTTGTCAAATTGTTTTACAAGGATCCCTTGCCCTCCATGGTGTACTCTCTTTTGTTCTTGCTCAATGAAATTTCTTCTCTTATAAAAAATGGTACAATCCTTTTCCCGTAAACCACTTTCTCCTTGGTCCACAGAGACAAATATTCCATAACAAATATTCCATAAGTGTGAGAAATTGGTTCTAGTGAAAAATGCTTTATAACTTTTACAAGGATCCCTTGCCCTTCATGGCGTACTCTTTTTCGTTTTTGCTCAATAAAATTTATTCTCTCATAAAAAAAAGGTACAATGGTTTTCTTGTAAGCCCATTTCTCCTTGATCCACAAAGACAAATATTTCACAGGTGTAATAAATTGGTCCTAGTAGAAAATGCTATATAGGTTTTAACTGATGAAATTGGAAAAATTAACATTAATGGTAATTGTGTCATGGAACTGGGCTGAATTAGTCTGAATCGTTCTGAATTTGCTGTCACTGCTATAAAGTTTTAAAGCCATTTGCAAAACACTCAAATCAACAGTAAACAATAATTCAATAAAATATAAGTTCAGAAACAAAGAATTTAATGAAATATGCAAAATATTAAGTTAATAATTAGATGAATTATGACAAACTTGCCATTGGTGAATCACCTGTAGAGCAATGAAAATAATAAGTGGGCTAAAATTCCACTACAAGCCCCTGAAATATTATGAAACATCCATTATTTAAAACCCTGTATATAACAACTTCAATGCTATAAAAAATGTCAGCCATTGGCTCCTAACTTCTCATTCTAACACCCCATAAAGCTCCATTTTCACGAGTGGATAACGTAAATAAGCATCTAATGAAGCTTATTTTTTGGATTCTACTGTATTTGCTATATGATGATTCCTTAAGAAAAATCAAAACAAAAAGTTGTTGGGTGGATTTAGGAATGCCCTCTAAAGAGGCATTGAAGGATTCCATTGCTCTTGATTAGAATTCTATGGTATTTTATTTTCCTATGGTCCTTGGCTTTGAGTGGTTGTTTCATGAAGATTGAGGTGTCTTGTGCAAAATTGTGAAACGAATAAGAGAAAGCCTAAGAAGAGGGTATAACAATACTTGCAAAAAGGTAGGAAGTTTAGTGACTAACTGCTAAAAGGTAGGAAGTTTAGTGGAGCGAGTAGAAATGATTTGGACCTAGAAAAAGGTTTTCCTCAAAAGCCATGATAAAAGAAAACCTCTCATTAGCAACTAGAGAGCTTCATAAAATATTTTGACAAATAAGGGAGCTTTAATATCTACATGTATACTTCTATATTAGAAAAGATCTTGTATCTGTCAAATAGGGTATAGGAGTAATAGAAAGGTGTCACATGTTGTTTCACAGGTTTGCTTGTTTTCTTCCGAAGACAAGCTAAAGATGCTAAAGACCCAAAAATGAAGACAAGCTAAAGAAGCTAAATACCCAAAAACTTGAGACATTACACACTATCTAATGAATCCCTTTTTGATCTACCATGCCAATATAATATTCAATTTCTATTTATTTCATGCCAATCTTCGAGTAAGAACTTTTTTTAAGATTTTTTTTTTTCTCCTTCAGATGGAGCTGTCCAAAAAATTCTTCAAAGATGGAAGACCTTTTGATTTGGAAGGTTGAGAGCTTGGTTTTAGGAGTTTCATGTTTTTGTTAATCTTGTTAGTGTTGATTAGCATTTTTGCCAGTGATCCATTGTGGTTACCCATACAAATGTGATGGAATTTCAACCAAATATTCAGTTCAGTAGATATTCCAATAGTGGGATTCTGTTCTTTATATCACATTTTTGCAATGTCATTTTTGTCCATGATTATGTTTTCCTATACCAATTGACACATGGATAATGGTAAAGTGATTTAATATTTTGTTAGCCATAGTCTCACTTTTAACTTTCCATGCAGCAATGCTTAAAAAGTTATTTTGACATGATTATTAGAAGCACTGTAATAGTGAAACCAAATCCTATTTTATGATCTTTCTTCCATTTTTTTTTTTGGTTTCATTCATTCACTGCATTTGGTGTGCTTCATGATCCATTGTGCTGTTTGATCACCTGCTGTGGTTGACGGTGCTGTAAAATGCTGGATATTCATGGAGAACACAGTTACATATAATAAAGACAAACTAACTCTTCCCCTCTGAAGGCACTGTGAACTATGAATCTGTACCTATCTGCAAATTTATTATGCCCTGTTTCTTTGGTTAATTCTCATGGCCTTGTTGAAATACAAATGGAGATTGTGCTACCCTTTCATATAGGCTATGAGGGTTTACTTGTAGAATTCATATCATAATTGTTCTCAATAGTCATAAGAGAGAGAGAGAGAGAGAGAGAGAGAGAGAGAGAGAGAGAGATTTGAAAAAAAAAAAAAGGAAAAAAAGAGAGAGAGAGAGGATGATATTTGAAAAAAAAAAAAGGAAAAAAAGAGAGAGAGAGAGAGAGAGAGAGGATGATAATAGTCATAAGAGAGAGAGAGAGAGAGAGAGAGGATGATAATAGTCATGAGAGAGAGAGAGAGAGAGGATGATAATAGTCATGAGAGAGAGGATGATATTTGAAAAAAAAAAAAAGGAAAAAAAGAAAAAGGCGAAGTTCATAAAGTAGGGTTCAAATTCAATCCATGTATTGTGTCATTCTATGTTTTGGAAAACTAGTCTCTTATATTAAGGAAAATGGAAAACATCTTAGAGCTATTTTCCAAGGGTCAGTTATAACTTTGGAAAACTGTAAAAATGGTTTTCTATTTTTGAATTGGAAAATTTTTTATATTTGAGCTCAAAATTCTATTTTCCAGTTTTCCACAATAAATGCACTCTTTTTCCCTTTTTTAATTTTAACATTGTTATTTCAACTGAGTACTTCTTGTGTATTTAGCATGGTTCAATATCTTTTTTTTTTTCTTTGATGTCTGTAAAGGTATTAATTTGATCCATTTGTCTTTGCAGGGCTAAAAGATTGTATGAGGAGAGGATACTTGTATATAGATGGTATTGAAGAGTTGCTTTCCGATTTGAAACAAAATAACTATGAGATGCATGCTTTTACAAATTATCCCATCTGGTAGGATGAAATGGTTTGTTATAATTATCGCTTTTGTTGTGAAATGGCTCATCATCCTCTTCAAATTGTGATTTATATTTTATAGGTACAAAATGATTGAGGAGAAGTTAAATATCTCAACATACTTATCCTGGACTTTTTGCTCGTGTATATCTGGTATGTCCAGTGGTTTGAGTTTGTCTACTCTCTCTATCTCTCACTCTAAGTTTCTCTCTCTTTGTGTGTGTGCAAGTGATGCATGCTTTGCTTGTGAGCTTGGTTCGGTGGCTAAGACAGAAATTTGGTTTTCTGCCATTCATTTACCGAAGTTTATTCCTTTTTGTGGTTCTGACTATATTGTAAATGTCCATTCCTTCATTTTAATATCCTCATTGATGATTTATTATTTTGTTCATTTGCTATGTTTAAAGACAATAGAACTTGAAGCTTGATTTAGTTGGAATAGCTGCAATTGAATTTTATTGTTGTTTGTGTTGGAAAAGTGGAATGGTTGAAATCCATTCAAGAAGAACAAAAAGGAAAGAGGAAAAAAACAATCCAAGAATTTTTTTTTTTTTTAAAAAAATAATAATAAATTGGGTACTCTGAGACTCAAACTAACTCCATTTCCATTATAGTGTATGTTTTAACTTCTCATTGAGGTTATTGCTGAATAATATTAACTGAACTGTTTTTAAAGGACCAAACAAAATAAACTTTGAATATCAATTGGTATTTACTGTAGCAAAGCATCAATTGGCTGGGTCCTATCTTCTATCATTGAAAGTAGGGTACAGTTGTCAACACTTTTCTGGGGAGACATTTTTATTGGTTACCAGATGTTTGGTAATCAAGAATATGGAGCGCAAAATAGGAGACAATCGATTGAAAGTGTATTCTTAGCTTTAAAATCCAGTCAACATGTATTAGGAATTACTAAATGTAAGACAGGGTAATGCCCATAGATATACCATTGTTCTTGTCACATTTCAATTTTAGAAAATGTGACGGTTCTAGAGTATGGGGAAGGCATAAGGCCGTATAAACCCATAGAATCCTATTCTGTATTTCTACAGAAAATTCACCATAACTTCCCTACTTCTACAATCTCAGGATTCAAGTCCTTCTCTTCATATTCAACAATAACACAACCTGTACAAATCAACACTTCTATTCCCTTATTTATCTCATGCTACAGCATGCATATCACATTTAATACATTTTCTTCAATTCAATATTTTACATCTTAATTATATAACTTCATTTTTTTATATTATCTTACTAAATCTTTCATTACAAAATAATAGAACTACTAAAGAAAAATTCATAATTACAAAATAAAGAGTCTTTACATAGATATAGAAAATTTCACTCCGGAGGAAGAGAGAAGAAGTGAAATCGCCTCTATCTACCTTGCTCCTGAAAAATATAAATCTACCAAAGTCAAATACGAATATCTCAGTGAGTAACAACATATTACCACACTTGTGGCTAGGTATTCAATACTGTTTACAAGAAAGATAATGGTTAAATATACATATATACAATAATGAATATCAGATATTAATAAGAGGAATCATAGTCATTGTAAAGAACATCTTCAAATGAAATTTAAAGGTATATCAATGGATTGGTTATCAATAATTGGTTATAACAAATGCTATACAATTTAATAATAATGGGAATACCAATGTATCTCATTATGTTGACAGATGATCAATATACCAAAAAACTCAGCATAGGCTACATATTTGTAGCATGCCTACATGGTAGTCATACGGTTGATCGGACTGCATGGCTAGAGCCTTACTCTCCTTTAACTAGGGTCAGTCAAAAAGTACAATGTGCACAAAGTCTCGATGTATTATCATAGCCCCATCGAGAGGGATATCTGTCATGTACATACTATACATTAATAGGGTTCATTACATAATGATCTAAGATCCATTATGCATTTATCAATTACATTACATTAGTAATGCTCATATCATTAATGTAATAATAATTAAGTAATTATATGAAAGATATCAATTAGGTTTTCGACAAAAGATAATAAGTCTAGTCATTCCAATGGCTATAATCTGAATTAATTAATACCAAGAATGCATTCAGAACCAAAGTGAAATTACGCATCTGTTTTACTAGAATAGGTTAATAATTCGATATCATATATATATATATATATATATATATATATATATATATATATATATATCCACATTTAGCTATTCAAGAAATATGAAATTCAATAGATTATTTAATTATATGCAACGATAATTCCGATGAAAACATGTTTGAATGGAAACAAAATTCAAATAAGAGAAACAATGTGCATTGGTCAATATTTATTAACTTATAAGGTAGTTTCAATAATTATAATTGGGAACAATTACAAATGAAGTAATATATAGTTACTCACCTTACAGACCAAAACACCCAAACTAAGCCCCCTTCTTAAGCTTCCTTTTCTTTGTCTCTTGAAGCTATAATACAATTTAAACACAATTTAGATTCAATCCAATGTTGAATTATACAAATTCTAAAATAACTTTGAAAAACCCCTTAATTATCAAAATCTCAGGTTTTGACAATCTTGGTTTGTTTACTAATATTTCCCACTACACTTATCCAATTGTTTCAATTCTTTCTCCTAATTAAACTAGACATCTCAGGTTCTAAGATATCCGAAATTGAGGCAATTTTTGTTACTACATAATTTATGGTGAATTTCTAAACTAGAGCCTGCAACTCTGCAACCAGCCTGCAAGTTTCACCCGAACAATTTTCACTCTTTCGCTTATAGCTGAGTATGTAAGTGTCCAATTCCCATTATTTTTTCACAGGTTTTTAACTAAGACATAAAGGAACATTTTTCATATTCTGAGTTTCCCCTGAATCAGATCTTAAGGTTCTATAAAATGCAAAACTCAGTAGGGTATCTTAGTAGAAACCTTAACTCGATCAAGTCTTGATTAGGGCTTTGTATCTCACAACACAGCACGAATTTGGTAAAATTTACTTCTATACATATAATCTGGACACATATAACTACAATTTTTTTATGTTTTATGATTTTCCAATTTCCGACTTTAAGACCACGAAATTGAGAACTCAATATTCTGCTCATAACCAGGAATTTCAGAAATTCTGAAATTTCAGAATTTCCCCTCAACACACAACTTCACACAACAAATCTCAATTTTATTTTTAACCACTAATTACTTACATATAATCTCATATAAGGTTTCTTACACTAATTTAATTTATATTACACTAATTCAAAAATGAAAATTTTTACCTAAACTAAACCCTAACTCAATCTTCCCATCTAACATGTTTCTTCCAATTCCAACTCCATAGAAATACTACCCAATCTCCATTTTTTCATTTACAACAAAAAAACTCAAACTTTAGAGTAAGGTGAATAAATTACCTCTTGAGACTCTTAACTCCAAATGCTTGATTCAAACCCAAATAGTTTAATTAGAAATGATGGGGATGATTATTTGTGAAGGATGGAAGGTTGGATCATGGGTTTTGGATATGGTGTGAAGAAATTTTTCTCTTTGAAGCTCTTACAATGGTGGCCGGCCATGGTTGATTCAAAATGGAGAAGATAACTTAATTTGTGTTAAGGGTTATATATATATAGGTTTAAAATTATCCATATTTACCATTTTGCCATTTTCTAATTTAATTTCTATCTCATTTTCTTTTAATTTTTTAAATACTTTCCTACACTTAATTTCTCTTCCATATATTTTTTAATACTCTTTATAATATCTATTTTAATATTCATTAAGGTCACTTTGTCAAAAGAACTACAATTATTTAATTAAAAATCGAGTTCTATGCGATACTTACAATTAAGCTTATTTAGAGCTTCTAACTAGAATTAATTATTTCATTGAATTAAATTCTCAATATTTCTTCTTAATTTCCTTTTAAACTTGGGTGGGTTATTACATTTCCCCATTAACCTTGCATTAATATTTCATTGATAAATTTTGCCCCCCCTTTGACCTGTCTTCCCATATCCTCTTGTATGGGTACATGAGTCTACATAAATGTTAATATGATATACATCCTGATTTTGGTATATTGTTGATCTATATTCCCTTTTGTGTGGCATTATCTAACTCTGCTGCCAGATTGAGGTTTTCTTCTCTTTTCCCTATTGATTATTTATTATCTTAATTTTGTGGTTATATTTCCACTATGTATTTATGCTTCAAGTAGAGATTGCAAATGTTTGAATTGAATTGAGTGTAGTGATGTTGATGTTCTTTGCTCTTCAGGAAAGAGGAAGCCTGATCCTGATTTCTATCTAGAAGTGCTGAGACATTTTAAAGTTGATCCAACAAGCTGTATTTTTGTTGATGACAGGTTTCTTTTTGCCTTTATTATTCATGTAATAAATGATAATGAGATTATTATTTCACGTCTAGGTTAGTGTTTTGCCTATGATTCATACTAATATTACGCCAGTATGCTAGGAATGTAAAGATTAATGTTCATGAAACATATAAAAAAGAAGAGCAAACGAGAAAAGCAGCAGCAAATCACCCCCCCGTCATTTCTTTAGGGTTAGAATCCAAAATATGAATTTTAGGATGTCCTGTAGAAATTAAGAGACACGAGGAAAAAATAAAAAAGACAACAACTTGTGATGTCATACTTCAAGAAATCCTCAACTCACATTATTACAGACCCTTCCAAAATCCAAATAAAGTCTACTGGCATCATCAATGATTTCGTTTGGCATCAAAGAACCATCTAAAATTTACCTCCTTTTCATAAAAGTTTGTTCATTAGAACAATGGTATCGCCCACCTCAACACATAATTGACTCATTAGAGTAATAGGTCTGCAAGTCAACCTCAATAATCTAGTCCTCTTTCAGAACAACTCTTTTGAAAGTAGATATTTTACTTCTAACCCTGCCATAAAGAATTGAACTAGTGGGATACTTTTTAAACAAGCTACCTTTAACAAAATTCCATTACTGGTAAAAAAAAAACAATAATAAAGCCAATAGATCTAGGAGATTGATCTTTTTCCATCTAACAGAGTACCATTGTTGTATCATCCTCTTGGCATTGATGAGGGTGAGTGATCTACCAATTAATGTTTTTATAATGGGTTTTAGATATTGAAGGGATTTAGTGATAGGATTGGATATTTGAAGGGTTTTAGTGTCTGGATTGAATAAAAATGTCTTGAGGCTTCATATTTTAAATAAGGTTTGAATTTGCCAATTGAGGAAAAAGTAGTGGCTGTTGGAGCTGCTGGAATGAGAGGACAAGATTGCTAAACTTCTAGGCTACACTTAATCTAAGATCTTTATGCTCTGTTTTATAGAAAATTTTTTGCTATATTTTCTAATGTTTGGGGTGCTTTGAAATTGGTCAACTGAAAATGTTATGTAGGTCAAATGGACAATTAAAATATTTTCAAGAGTGATTTTTTTTTTCAAAATTGGTAGTCATTTTTTTATGATGCGCATTATTAGCTTAACGTCTTCATTGGCTTGCACCTACATGCTTTATTAGGGAATATGATTTTTAAGCTGCCTGACTAATCTGCTGCATGGAATCACAATCAAATACAGGTTGAGAAATGTAGAAGCTGCAACTGAAGTTGGCATTGTTGGCTTGCATTTCAAAACTGCAGACATGCTGCGTGAAGATCTATCTCGAATGGGGATTGGCATTTCAACAGATGAACATCACAAAATGCATGATTAGCCAAGTCTTATCAAATACATGTCTTGATCTCAAAATTTATCTGTAATCTTGACTTATCCTTTATAATTATTGGAATGTTTTTCCTCATGTAGTCACCAAGTTACTCTATATTTAACATTCGTTTCCCTGAATATGCTGGTTAATATTTAGTTACACTTCAAGGATAAATAATATTTTATTTGTCATGGATTAATCGATAGAGAAGGAAAACTAGTGGTAGACTTTCGAATATAATATTTTGTTGCTCCATTGGAAATTCACCTCTCATTATCCGTTGCAATAACATTGTGACATTTCTATTAACCTCTAAAATATTGTGCCTATTGTCTGTTGATTGAAACCGACCCTGCACTACCAGCTAATATGAAATTGGCCAGAACTTTGATATATGAGCAGTAAAACAAACAAGTGGATTTTGGGCCTATGAGTGGTACAGGGATGAGGCCTATCAAAGAGATAATCCAAAATGCTACTTTGCAAAAGAGCTATTAGATTGAAGAAGGGAACAAATTTGCCACGAGTATTAAGCAATGCTGGAACAATACCCTCAATGTGCTTATCAAAGTGCTCTTAGATGTTTTTTTTTAGGGCAGAAACCTATTTGCTGAAAGAAATTTATATATGTTTTGGTAAATTTGGAACTAATGTCATTGTCTGTTCACCTGAAGAAATTTGGATCAGATAAAATTGTGGGACTGGAATGATAAAATTCCCTGCCAGTGTTCAATAACTTTGGGTGAAGAATTATAAAAAATATGACACATCCCAATTATAAATTATAAATAATTTATTATTAATAATGATTATTATGATAAAAAAAAGTTGTTTAGATATTCTGATATTATTGATTAAATAATAACCATTATTGTTTTTCCTTTTTCTTTATTTGTTGTTTTTTATTTTTTTCAATATCATAAATAAAAAAGATAAGTATAAAAAAATCATATAGTTTGGATACTTTTAATTTTAAGTATATATGTATATTTTTTTTGATAAATAGGGATTTGTGCTTTCTACCGTTAGCAAATAAAACTTATAACGTCATCAACTTTTGTATACGATAATGTGGTACGCGTACAGTCTAAAATTTATAATACCATCAACTTTTATTTACGCAGCAATGACATGATATGCGTACAGTTCAAAACCTATAATACCATTAATTTTTGTATACGTAGCGATGACGTGTTATGCGTAGAGTTTAAACTTTTAATTTTTAAAATCTGCATGTACGTCATGTGGATAATTAAATATCCACATAGAAAATATTTGAATTAAAAAAAATTAATTAAAAATAAAAAATGAAAATGAGTATTTTTTTTACAGAAAACTAAAATAAAAACCAATACCAATTTACTTAATCTTTCTAATCCACACTTTGGATCTGTTTAATCAATAATTTCCTCATCTGAACCCTAATCCGAACCCTAATTTTCCCATAGAATTTTAAAAGAATTGACTATAGTTTTTGTGGAAGAAGTTTTCTCAACAAAGTCGAAGTAAAGTAGGGATTGGCTACCTATTGAAACTCAAAAAGGGAAGAGGTACATGCACAGTTATCCACACTCCATTATCTTCTTTATATAATAGAAAATGTTTTCAAATAGAAAATTAATACTTTATTTGGATGATTCCTTTTGAATATGGGTTAGGATACAGATACTGTTAACGGGCAAAGGAGTTAGGATTGTGTATTGTGAGCTCTCGTCTGAACACCACTCTGATTCGTTCGAGAAATTAAAACGCTCATTTAAGGGTTCGGTCCTGTCGATTTTCTATTTTTAAAAGATGAGATGTTTAATAATTTTTTTTATCATTTTTTTATTTTAAAAAAATTTCACTAATAGAAAAATACAAGATAAAAATTCAAAATTAATACACTAGATTTTCAAACCAAGTTTAAATTCGAGGACTAAGTTTTTGATTTAAGAAATTTGAATTTGACTTTTAATTAATTTTTTACTTAACAATGTATTTTTGATGAGCAGTTAATAATATGGCAATTATATGGATGTTTGTCATGACCCAACCTGGGAGCCACGATGATCCTAGGGTACGGGTGTTGCCTAAGCTGCCAGTACCATGAAAAACCCAATTATCTGAATGATATGACATGCAATTCATATAATCAGCTCAAATATAGCTTAATATTCTTACATAAATTTCGACAGCATCTTCTCTAATATATGACTATACCCCGCTGTAGAAAATGAAATAAACACTTCCAATATAACTTTATCATCAATAATCATCTCAACCTCTAATATCAACTGAACACATATATGTATATCAAACTATATACTTCCATAGCATAGTTTATAAGAAAAACTATAAGAAACACAAGCACACATATAAATGTCACTCCTTAGGTTACAGTAACATGGAGTCTCTATGTCACGACCTGTTTTCGGATTACGACGGTTCTAGGGCACGGGAGATGACAATGGCGACTGACATTCATAGAACCCAGTATTACATGCACAATCTATAAATCATAATATTTTATTCATTTTAATTGATTACCATCCATTATGTTATTTTGTAATGTATTCTGTAATTTCCTGCAATTGGCTGTAATTATCAAACCATCATATCATAAAATCAACATGTAACTCATATATCATCAAATATCATATATACATGTTCATGTCTTAGCTAATCTACCCCCATGGAGCAGCTAGATTATGAACATCAAAATATAGAAATACAGAAAATATACATCAAATGACTGTAGCAGAAATCCTCGGATGACAGACGACGGGATTCTGCAGCCTACTCCTCTCCTGAAATGGTTAAACAATGAAAAGGTGAGTATATAAGATACTCAGTGAATCTATAAGTATCAAGAATAAAACAGTAGGTAATAATGAGGCAATGGTACAAATAAATCAGATAACAATAAACAGGATCTATAATAGGTCACAGTATAGCCAAAGAATGAAATACAGGCTCGGTATCATATGGAAAGACAAATAAAGGGATGGACTGTATGAAATCATACAATCTCCAATAAATAGTATGGACAATATGCGAACATATAGGTCTCCAGTAGCATATCAGTATCAGTGAGCATAAGACTGATCAGGTCTTATGGCCAGGACCATAACCCCTCCTAACTAGGGCATCAGTAATATAATGTGCACATCACCGACAGTATTTTTCCACTACCCTGTCGGATCGGTAGCTCTGTCAAGCCACATAAAGATCAATAGAAAGAAACAGTGTATCAATAGATACTATTATGCAACAATGGCATCCTCCATATCAATAATCTCAATATCAGTCAATTCAAGTATCAATATGATCAATGACAATGCCATAGGTAACATACAATCAATGACAAATGGTTTGGCAATTAAGAAAGACATGGAACAAAAGTTGGCTCGGTGATGGAAAACGATAGGTCAATTGGCATGCCAACGTCGCTGGCGACAATGGTATTCAAATGGTAGGCCTATGGAATGCAAAGTAATAGGCCAAAAGCAAATGAACTAGGCATTTTTACAAACACATGGTGGGCATACAATGGCAAGCCAATAGGTTAGGTTAGGGTGCAAAATTGACTTGCCCAATTCAATCAATATCAAGCCACATTGTCAACAATAGTATAGACATCAAAGAAACACAATTAAACAACATCAAATTGGCTCAAATTGGCTATGGAATTCAAGGCAAAAATCAAAGAAAAACAAGGCAATGAATAGTAATGATGGGTTCAGCCAAGATGAAGTTTTTACGTATGGTTTCCAATCATCAATTCAATGTATTAGACATGTTATTTGATGCAAAATAGACTCATCTAAACCTTCAAATAGCTTTGAAAAATTGATTTTCACCCAAATTTTCCAATGAAGCCAAATAGCACACTTATGTCAACAATTGTATTCTACATCAAATAAATCATCAATTAATCACCTATTCACATCCAATTAATATATTCTAACATCAATTAACAAAATCAAATACTAAATCATCAAATCATTCCATACAACTTCAAATTTACCAAACCAATTTAGGGATTTCAATCAATTTGCATCAATTGATGCAAATTGACTTCAAACCCATCTAATTCAACCTAAATAATATCTAAATAAACTATTAAACCAAGAAAATTACATCCTTACCTCAAGAACACCAATTGGCCAAAATCTTCAAGTTGTTCCTCCTTGAAATCCTTAACTCCTTTCTACAAATTAAGGATGGAAATGGATTAAGCGAAGTGAGAATTCAATTTTTCTATCAAATTTCAAAGGATTTGGTTAAGAATTGAAGAAGAAAATGAAGAAGGAAGATCAAGAAGTGGTTCGGCCTAAGATACCAAGGAAGAAGAAAGATGAAGCAAATATTCTAAGTATTCAAATATAAAGAAAAATCAATTGGCAAATTACAACTAACTCTCCGAACTTCCGTCCATTACACTTTAATCCAAAATCTTCTGTAATTTATTATGTCAATTCTGTCTGGAATTAGAGATCAGAGTGGGGAGTCAATAAGCTTATTTTAATTTATACTTATTTATAAAAATGGTTCTGGAGTCATTCTGTAACCCCGACCGACCAATTTCCACTATTCACCTTAAACTTCCTTAAAATTACCATTTTGTCATTAGTTACTTTTTCAGTGTTCCTAAATAATTTTCACTTCTTTCTTTTTACCAAAATTACACATAAATTATGGTCATCTTTTATCTCCAGATCAACTTCGGAAATTCTTCCGTTGACCGGACTGCTAATTTCTCGGCAGTGTTCCTGACACCACCGTTTTCTGGAAAAAGTATCAAATTCACTTTCTAAATGTGCCTCTAAAATTATTTTCCATCATTTCAAGATTAATGGAGTACATACTGAGAATTAATTCATACATGATAGTTATAACTTTCTAGGGTATTACATTCTACCCCTACAAATAAATTTGTCATCGAATTTAAATAAAATATACCTCACTGCTGGAACAGGAATGCGTATCTATTCCACATCTCTTACTCGTTCTCCCATGTGCACTCCTCCATCGTTTGGTTCCTCCATAGCACTTTTACCATCGGAATCTCCTTATTCTGAAGCTGTCTGACATGTCGATCAACTATCTCCATTAGAGTCTCCTCATAAGACAGATCATCACTGAGATCCACATCCTGAACCTCCAAAATATTCGATGGATCAGACACATACTTCCGCATCATCGATATATGGAATACTGGATGTACATGGCTCATACTGGGTGGAAGAGCTAATCTATAGGCCACACTATCAATCCTCTGAAGTATCTCAAATGGGCCTATAAATCGTGATGATAGCTTGCCCCTCTTCCCAAATCTCATAACACCCCTCATCGGTGAGACCTTAAGGAAGAAATGATCACCAACTGTAAAATGTACATCCTTCCTTTTCTGATCAGCATAACTCTTCTGCCTACTGAAGGCAGTCCTCATCCGCTCTCTGATCATAGGCACCTTTTCCATAGTCTCTTTAATCAACTCTAGCCCCTTTAGCTGCTTCTCCCCTGGCTCCACCCAACACACTGGAGATCTACACTTTCTACCATATAATGCTTCAAATGGAGCCATACCAATAGAAGAGTGATAGCTGTTGTTGTAGGAGAACTCTATCAATGGCAAATAATAATCCCAGTTACCTTTGAAATCCAGAACGCATAATCTCAACATATCCTCCAATGTCTGAATCATCCTCTCCGACTGGAAAGACGTACTGAACTGTAACTGGGTACCCATAGCCTCCAGAAATTTTTGCCAAAACTGATATATAAACTGTGTACCCCTGTCGGATATAATCACTAAAGGAACTCCATGAAGTCACACAATCTTATCCACATACAACTGTGCGTACTGAGCTGCCGTGTAGCTGGTCTTTACCTCTAGAAAATGAGTAGACTTCATTAAACGATCAACAATCACCCAAATAGAATCATATCCCCTCGAAGTCTGTGGTAGTCCAACTATTAAATCTATGGTAACCTATTCCTATTTCCACTCTGGCAGCTCTATCTCCTGAAGTAGCCCTGATGGCTTCTGATGCTCAAACTTAACCTACTGACAGGCTAAGCATTTCGACATAAACTGAGCTACGTCTCTCTTCATCCTTGGCCACCAATACACATCCCTCAGATCATGGTACATCTTGGTAATCCCTGGATGTACACTGTATGCAGAATAGTGTGCCTCTTGCATAATCCGATCCCGTAGCTCATCATAATCTGGTACACAAATATGCCTCCCACATCTCAATACCCCATCCTCTACTATGAACTCTATCATCTTCCCATTCTGTACCTCTCCCTTGAGCTTCAGTAGATAAGGATCCCTATCTTGAGCCACTTTAATATCATCAATCAACAGTGACTTCACCCGAAATTGGGCTATCAGAGCCTGGTTCCGATCCTGGGATCCCAACTCCAACTCCATTCCCAAATCTGCTAACTCCCTTATCTTTCGGATCAATGGCCTCCTGACAATCACAATATGAGCTAGATTGCCTGTAACACCTCAGCTTAGCCTTAACCTATCCTTTATAGAGTTCTTCGGGGAGAGATTTTTGTTTTCTTTATATTGTGATGTTAATATGTATTTATGCATGGAATTGGTATTTATGCATGTTATTTGAATTAGTTTTAGGCACAGAAATGGTTTAGAGGCTGCTAGGACTTAATCGACAAATTTTGAGTTTTTGGTGAACTAGGGGCAAAATGGTCATTTTTCGCCCATCCGAATTTTATGGATTTAATATCATATTTAAAGAGAGAAAATAATTTAAAGACTTGAAAATGGCCTTATTTTATTTATTTGAGCAGTAGTTTAAGAAATAATCCCGATCGAAAAATCGTTATCGGCACGTAGCGCGATTTCGGTGTTTCGGTTGCACTAGGGGTATTTTGGTCATTTCCTTTATAATATGGAGTTATCAAGTGTGTGCAACCATATAGTATTAGTTTAGGCTTGATTGAATCCTACCGTTGGATCAAATGACTTTAAATTGGATGGTTAGATGAGTAGGTTACAAAGTTGCTAACCTAAGCTCAATGTATGGAATCATTGCCTTTGGTTTGTGATTTGGTGTGTTAGATGTATGTGAAACCTATCTAAGTTGACTTTGGATTAGCCAATAGGATTAAAGTAAGAAGAATGGATGGTTAGATTGCTA